>JAZGTJ010000484.1:0-75865 GCA_036877575.1 Botia almorhae
AGGGGAACAGGTGACAGAGGGGAACAGGTGACAGAGGGGAACAGGTGACAGATGGGAACAGGAGACAGAGGAGCACAGGTGACAGAGGAGCACAGGTGACAGATGGGAACAGGAGACAGAGGAGCACAGGTGACAGAGGGGAACAGGTGACAGATGGGAACAGGAGACAGAGGAGCACAGGTGACAGAGGAGCACAGGTGACAGAGGAGCACAGGTGACAGGAGCACAGGTGACAGAGGGGAACAGGTGACAGATGGGAACAGGGGACAGAAGCACAGGTGACAGAGGGGAACAGGTGAAAGAGAGGAACAGGAGACAGGAGCAAAGGTGGCACAGAAACACAGGTGACAGGGAAGCCCAGGTGAATCACAATGAAAATGGAGTAAAGATATTTTACCATATTATTGTAATTATTATTGTAAAATGCCTTAATATCACAAGAAGTCACAGCAAATATGAATGGAAACAATATGAGTCAAAATCACAAACATTAAGACACAAAAACGAATCTATGTCCTAACAAGGCGTTAATGAATCCTGGATTCTGATTGGTGGACACAAAGCTGTTCATTCTCAGCATGGTTATGAGAAACGTCCAGGTCCGTTGACAACATCACAGTTCAACATGAGTTTGCCACATTCCTTTCAAAACAGTAACGATGTTCCAGACTGGAAGTAGCAGCTGAAGTTTCTTTTCATTATGGGATGCTGAACAGGTGGGATAAACAAGCAGTTTAGGGCTGAGAAGCTAAACAAAGAATTGCGAATGGCTCTACTTCACATCAATAAACAAATAATGAACTTTCATGATCTGAAGCCATTTTTATACTCACTTCCACTGTCACTTAAGGCCTGTCACATGACTCGCATTAGGACCACAAAACATGGGTCATGTGACCTCTACATGAGGTCAACACTGCAGATAGTGGATTTACACTTGCTGTTATTTTACACTGTGTGACATCATAAGTGGGGCACAATCACGTGTGAAATAACTTTTTATTGCAAAGAGAGCGCTCTGGTTTAACATGGTTCAAATTAAACTCATTTTAAATTCATTGGATTGGTCTGAACCACAAGCACAACCCGCAGGTAACTGTGCTGCAGGTGGAGGCTGTGCTAAATTGACTTCAGCGTGTTGGCGCGAGTCAGTGAAAAGACCTCAGGACACGGTACTGCTCATGCACAGAGATGCACTGGAGCATCATGGGAAAGGATGAAATCATGCATGCAGGCGCGGCCGTCATGTCGGGTACCTGCACTAGGAAACCGTACTCCAGGGTGGGGATGTTCTTGCAATGTCCGCCCGCCTGGGATGAGAAAAATAACTCAATCAGCTGTCGGGTGGTAATCTGCGCCGGGGCTCCGCCCGCCGGGACAGCCACACTCTGATGGGTTAACGGAGACAAAGCATTATGGGAAAGGATGCCAGCCAGCCATGTTAGGCGAGGGGGTGTCGGAGGGCAAACAGGCTGGGGGTGAGGGTCTTAAAGAGGAAAATCATCACTGACTGAGAAATCTAATCTGAGGCCGCGTTTTACCTGTCAGTAGGAGATTAAGGGTCCTAACAAGACACTGAGGGGTCACAGATATGAAGGAGGGTGACCAGATGTCCTGATTTTACAAGCCAAAGTCTTGAACATTTTAAAGAGACACTGCTGTGATTAATAGAAAACCAGCAGCCAAAGCGCTGAGTGTAGCTTTAAGAAGAGCAGATGGGCTGTGTAGTTCTTTCACCCATTAACAGAACATTAAGCAAACTACCTAAAGAACTACACCTGTTGTTTCCTCCACACAAAATAGAAATACATGCTGCTGCTCAGCTCAGAAAGCCACCAAATCCACGTCCACTGCAAATACTTGTTAAAATATTCGAAATAAATCTGAAATTGACTTCAGGTGAGCAAAACATTTAAAGCAAAACTCACAGCTGAGGTTTGTTTGGTTACTGAATATATTCAGTATGTTTTTGTTTATTAAACAATGTCTATTTAACGTCTGTTGCTGTCAGATCGCTGTATTAAAGCAGAAACTTTCATTTTAATGACACTGGTTCAGTTCAAACTCCTCACGTCTTTGAACTGATATCTTACAGTGCTCATCTGGTCACCCTAATATGGAGAAGCAGGAAACAGGAAGTGTTCTGTGAGGACAGTGTGCAGTGAGGGAGGCGGGGGGCTGACCTGGCTGTTCGGGGGGTAACTGAAGAGCTCTCCTTTGGGGTTCTTCATGGAGCAGGAGATGGAGCGGTTCATAAGTCTGCTCACTCTGAGCTCAGGGACGCTCAGTTTGCCCTTTAACACCGTGTCCTGAATCAGAGGAAAACTGGGAGACCTGGAGCCAAGATGGATCCCATGGCCAGAAGATAAGTTCATGCTGAATTCACTGCAGTGTCCACCAGTAAAAACATCTTCGTCTAACTCACTATATATTCACAAACATTTACAAATATTTCTGTTGTTTACGATCTGTTCAGATGAAATTGTAAACGGCGAGGTCATACTTAGGAATCGGAGAGAAGATACTCAGTCCTGCACGGAACTTCTTGATGGTTCCTCCAGCTTTGAACCAGCTGTGTCGTTTCTCCTGCTGGGCTTTGAGGAACTCATTGCTGAGGTGCTTCCACTGTTGAGATGTGAACGTACTGAGGATCCTGTGTAGAATAAGGAGACAGACTTTAGTTTTGTCATGACAGTGTTTGTACAGAGCGTTCAGAAGAAGACAAGCGTATGATAACTCCACAACAAACATCTCTGAAGTTCTGATGACTTACTTCTTCAGCTGCAGACCTAAACTGAAGCCTTCCTTATTGGACGGCTGGAAGACCTCCACAGATGGTTCTGCAGGAGAACATCAAACACTGTAAGAGCTCAGAGACACGTCTTAATATATTAGATCAATTATTAAACCTTTGTTAATTGTTACAAGATCTCATTAAAATGAGTGATTTCTTTAACAAAAATTTCCCTGTGTTTCTTCATATTTATTCTTTAATTGGAGTGTTTTGAAAAGGTTTAAATAAATACTTTCATTTTAATATGTATTGGTAATCAATTAATTAAATTCAAAGAATAGTAAAAACACAAGCATATTTTTGGTGTTCACACACACACACACACTCCCTACCTGGTCCATCCAGGTACTGTGACAGAGAGAACCGCAGACGGAGGACGATGGGTTCTGTGCGGATGACCTTCCATGCGGTCGCCACCTCCTCCTGCAAACAAACAATCACACTCGCATCAAGATTCGCTTCATGTTAATGAGATGATGGTTTGTTGACGGCCGTGTTCTCACATCCAGGAAGCTGATGTTGATTTGTAGGTCAATGTCCACATCATCAATGGTGCCGTATTCCCTGCGTAAAGAGGAGCACATTTGTATGTGAATCAGGTGTGAATGAGATCTGATCTGGATTCGATGTGGAGTGAGAGTTCTGGTTACCTGACAGATACAGCGCCGTCTGTGTAAATGTCTTTGACTGCCTCGATATCAGCGTCTAACTGCGGGTGACGGTAAAGGTCGGCTGCACAGCTCCCCTACAGGCATACAGAGGTATCACACATTTACACTGTTTATCTCACCTTCACTTATTAACAGGGGTAAAGATATTTGCTCTGACAGCAACAAGGAAAAGGTAGCGACCTTCAAGTATCATTAAGTCCTCAAGTCGGGGTTTAATTGCTGTATCACTTCTAGCAACCGAAGTGAAACCAATACAATGATTTCCAAACAAAACTCCCTAATTATTGTTGCTCCTTTGGCCCCAAACCATCATCAAACAAACAGAGCAATGTTTTAAAAACACAAAAATATAACACATCACCTTTAAAACAAAGGTTTTAGCACTAGAGAGAAGAAATCATGAGGAATGAGAAACCAGGGCCAAAATTTCAACTCAAGTTCATTCAGTCACTTTCAGGTGCAATCGCTAAGAAATATTTTACAATCCCAATTTTGGGTTGTAAGAACGTTTCCCTAATGTTTGCATTAAGTAACAAAAATACTACTTTTAATGTTCTGGGAATGTTCCAAACGTCCAGTGTTAACGTCACTGCTTAGTTTTAATAATGTTATTTAAACATTTTATTCTGTAACGTTTTAAAACATTCCACTAACACCTTAAGAATAACGTTTTTGATATATATGATATAACTTAGAGATCGTTTAGAGAACATTAGTCAATGTTCTGAGAACGTTTTCTGTTAGCTGAGAAAATTGTCTCCTATTGTTTGATACACAGACTGAAACAGTTATATCGTAATATAGGTGATATATGTATATATATAGGTGATATCAGAAAGTGAGTCAGATCTGAGAAGCTCTTTACCTGAATGCCATAGAGAAACTGCTCAGATTCATTCTCACCATCAGAGTCCTCATCAGTCCAGACCTGACCTTTAATATCCTGAATCACACACACACACACATCATTCAGAAACATCCACATCCACACACACAGAAACATTATTAAAGAAACAGCCGATCAAGGTAAGATACAGATGATTCATGTGCTCTGTGACTGCAGAGGAACACTGTCTAATGAAGACTGAACACTCACCATTGGCTCTGATGTTTCACAGACGAGTTTCTGACACCATGAAGCTTCTCTGATCCATTTCAGCTCAACAGCACAACAGCAGGAGCTCTGGGGTGGAGGAGATCTAGGGGGGAGGAGCTCTAAAGTGGAGGAGCTCTGGGGTGAAGGAGCTCTAAGGTAGAGAAGCTCTGAGGTGGAGGAGCTCTGAGGTGGAGGAGATCTGGAGAAGCTCTGAGATGGAGGAGATCTGGGGTGGAGGAGATCTGAGGTGGAGGAGATCTGAAGGAGCTCTGCAGTGGAGGAGATCTGAGGTTGAGGAGCTCTGATTTGCAGGAGCTCTGAGGTGGTGGAGCTATGAGGTGGAGGAGATCTGGAGGAGCTCTGGGGGGGAGGAGATCTGGAGGAGCTCTGGGGTGGAGGAGCTCTTAGGTTAGGGAGCTCTAAGGTGGAGGAGCTCTGTGATGGAGGAGCTCTCCCTTTCTGGGGTTTAAAGAAAAAAGAACACTTTATTAATCCTTTATTTACCAGTTTATTACCAGTTTATTACCAGAATCTTTATTTACTTGACATAAAAATGTCTCTTTTTACAGAGACAATCCTGACAGATAAAAGATACATTTACATTCATTTTATAAAATACAGCAGATGTCTTACATTAGCTGTCTACATTCACAGTAAAATCACAGAAAGTTCTGGATTTAACTCAATAATTACAGTCATCTATTATTAATTAGATGTCAGAATTAAACGTGCACATGACAAAAGAAGCAAGACAACAGAAACATCTGTACAGGTGATTTCTCTGTGATAATAGAGAAACAGCTTTAATGTACCACATCCAGCACTGAACCCTAATTTAACCTGATCTAACTGGCCAATGACACGACAGGTCAAAAATTCCCACAGAGCTACACTGAACCCAACACCACAATATCATTTTGGATAGACCTGGGGACGGGACAGTGAGCGCACACAGCAACCACCCAAAACACCTTAACAACAACGCAAAACAGATTAACAACCCTCTAAAACACATTTAAGTACCTGCCTAAAAACACCTAACCATCCACAACAGCTTAGCAATCACTCAGAACACCTTAGCAACCACCCAAAAAACCTTAGCAACCACCCATAACAACAACTGCACTTACATCATTAGCAGGAGATCATCAGTATTTGTAAAGACGAGAGCCGCTCGTGTGATATTAAACTGTGTTTGTCTCGCTGTTTAAAACGGTCCTGTTCACTCTGCACTTCTCCACCTTGCTGCTGTGTATCCTAGCAACAGCCCTGTCTGCTGCACGCCACCATTTCGTGTGTGTGTGGGCACACTATAGACACACGTCTTCTTTACAGTCTCATAAACAGTGATAAAAGGTCCACACAGGTGAATCTCATGATATCTGTTACTATATCTGTGTATACTATTTATCATGATAATTAATCACATTTTACTGCCTGATTATCATACTTCATATAATCTAATGAAAATCAGCACTGAGAAAAATCACAATTACAAATTAATTGTCTTGGTTTACTTCAAACCCAGATAACAATTCTATGTTTTTTACATTTTTTTAACAATTTTAGGTTGTAAAATTTTTTATTTTAAACGTTCTAGGAAGGTTTGAAACATCCAGCTTTTTAGATGTTGTATTAACATTATTGCTTGGTTATCAGAACATAATTTAAGCTTTTTAAGAATAACGTTTTTGATGTATATGACATTTAATGTTAAAAAATCGTTCTGCTAATGTTATTGCAAAAATGTTATTGATTACTTTGAGAGAACTTTAGATAACGTTAGCCAGTGTTCTGAGAACGTTCCCTGTTAGCTGAGCCTTCTGTCTAGTCTGTAGTGATGTAGATCTATCAAATGCATCAGTTTTCTCTGTGCATTCTATCTGTACATCTGTATGATCATTTCTGTGGAAATCAGCCATTTTGTTTCGGTCCACAGTCGCAGTTTCTCATCACAGCACCTGTATGTGTTTATATAAGCTGTGCATTGTTCCCACAGACACACACACACGTGTGTGAACATGATCACTTGACTGATGTCACATCACACCTGCAGGAAACACTCAACCACACATATGTTTACACGTATGATTCTTCTTACTGATGTCCAGAAAGCTCTGGCTTCACGGCTGATGATAATACTGACATAAATGTACATGTACAATACACACACGCACACACACACCATATATACACACACACAGAATTTAAATGATATTACACAATATTTACTCATAATTCAGTAGAAATATTTGAGAACAGAAAAGGTGCACTAACCATTGAAGAGGCGGTCGGTAGATTTTGGAACAGACACTGGACAGAACGATTATTCTGTTAAACACCAATCGGTTTAAATTATTTACCAATGCTAAGAATCTCACAACGTTCAGATATCATCTGATTAATCAAGCAGTTCGGCTGTTTAATTCATGTTAATCACAATCGTTCATATAATGTCTTATTCATCTGCACAAATCCCCTGCTGGCCCTGCTCGTGTCCTTAAACCAAACCGTCAACCCCCATCTATATACCCCCCCGACCCCCCTCCCTCAGACCACATACCCATGCAGACGATCTCGTCTTTACAGCCTCCGAATAAAATCACCCAGACGCCCAGCATCCGTGAGCCCCTCCCCCACACGCCTGCATCTGTGTGTCTCACCTTCAGAGGGGATGAAGCCACGGACCGCCTGACGTCTTCTCACCGCATCGACGGATTTTCCTCCAAAATGACGCCAGAGCCTCTAATATAAAAACAGCAGAAATACAATCCACACACACACACACAATCTAAACATACAGAATTATCCTGCTAGAGCAACAGTCCTCCATTTTATAGCTCAGTCTCTCCCTTTCTCTCTCTCTCTCTCTCTCTCTGTGTTTATCTATTGCAGATCTCTGCCTTCAGTGCTGTCTTATTTTTTGCCTGACAACACAGTGAACTGAGCATGCTCAGTGAGAGCCAGCAGAATGAGTCATGTGACCTACAGCTGATGAGAGAGAGAGAGGGAGAGAGAGGGAGGGAGCAGGTGGGGAGACACACACCCATGCATCTGTCACAACAGAAGAATTATTTTTACCTGAATGCAGCTGCTATACATTGAGAGCATCAAATTATTTTTTGTTCATTAAACAGACCCTAAGGAGTGCAGTGCTCTGTTCTGTGTTTAAACAGGAAGTGAGGCTGAGACTGACTGACCAGGCCACAGTTGTGACCGTGCTTTGTCACTGCTAGCTAGAGTCAGGTTAAATTGACATGTTTACATATATTTTTGATAACTTTAAGAAAACTGTGTCACTGTGGACTCAACCACAGCGATGCTAATCACAGTTTACCCTGCTTACCTCATTAGGAACCGGCTGTACACACTGACCTCCAGAGAGAGAGAGAGAGAGAGAGAGAGAGAACAACTCGTATCCCTGCGAGACACAGCACTGTCTCATGTCCTACCATCCTGTCAAAAATACACCAGCATGAATTATTCATAAACACTTAATATAGCAAAAGCAGTTTTTAGAAACAGGGACTAAATTAGAACTGTTATATTATGCATGTTCATGCTTTAGTACAATAAGTTCTTCACCACACAAAAGCTAATAATGATTTCTGTCATGTTTTAAAAATAATGAATACAGTGTGATCGTGATTTTTTGCTGTAGTCAGTGACAGACTACAGTGAAATATGTGTTCTGACAGCAAACATAATGAAATCTGATAGAGGAGATAATTATACACGTGGACAAACGTGAACAGCACATCTTAGATCATTCAGTCTGGTCTGATGAGAAATGAATTCATTTTAACTGAGATCTGACATTCGATTGCAGATTTTGGGAGCTTGGCAAATCTGATGAGCGAGGCTGAGACACTTCTGAGATCTGACCTCTGTCTGCTCTCAATGCTGTCTGAGAGAAACAATCAATATTAAACAGCTCTTTAATTTAATGGTTACATTATCCCACAATATCCCAGCTGACAATTTTAGGTTGTAAGAATGTTTTCGTAACATTTCATTAAGTAACAAAAATGTTATAAATGTTGAAAGTTCTACGAATGTTAAAAGCATCCAGTTTTTTTAGACATTGCATCAATGTAATTGCTTGGTTATAAGAACGTTATTTCAACATTTTTAATTCTGTAACATTTTTAAAACTCTCCTGTAATTACTTCAAAAACATTCTATTAAAGTTACTGCAAGAATGTTTTTGATAACTCTGAGAGAACTTTTAGAGAACGTTAGCCAATGTTCTAAGAATGCTCCCTGTTAGTTAGGATAGCACTCTTTCCCCATGCAACAACATGCAGCCACATACAGCAGCCAGCATGGATTCTGTGCATTGATGGGATTTGCAGCAGGATTCGACAGCTGGAAACAGCTTACAGCCGGACTTTGACTGGATTGGTTCATGTGCTCGTCTGTCACCCGTGGAGGCGGGGCAGAAACACAAGGACATGCAGCAGGTGAGCTGTGATCAGTGAGTGATTGACAGCATGGGCAGTGGCAGCAGCAATGAGGGGAATGCTGTGGAAAACAGGTGAGTTTCAACACTTTCTCACTTTTACTGGACACATACAGCCAGATGAACAGCTGTTTGTCTATACAAGTGCCTCTGAAATGATGCTACTGATCTCAAAACAGATTTATCTTCAAACACAAGAAGAATATAATTTGTACATAATTTGTGACAATCTGAGATCAGTTGCCTCTGAGATGCCCCTCTCTCACCACTAGGGGGCGATACAAGATTACAGGAGCTGCACAATGAGTTCAAGTACAACTTCAACGAGTCATGCTGACCACAGCCTACATACCGCACACTATAAAAAAGCAGTATGCGTAGTATACTAGTAGTATACTATTATAAACTTGTCCTGTGTTCTGATTTTTATCCAGATTTTAGTGATACAGAGCAAATGTCACAGACAGAGAACGAGATTGTTATTGCTAAGCATGCTAATGCACACTAGGAATTTATGTTGGTTTCAGAAGCTTCCAGAACACAAAAGACAGGAACACACGTTTTATGGGGACATTTCATAGACGTCATGTTTTTAACTTTCTGCTATGATTTGCACAGAAAAGAGATAGAGGGAGAGATGGGGGGGAGAGAGAGAGAGAGACGGGTGTTCTCTGGTGATGTTGCAGTGATATTGCATGTGAACACTAGAGGGCAGAATCACGTCTGTGCCCATCACACATTCACGACTGAAACTCATGCTGCTTTACATACAGTACTTTGGTATATTGTATTATGGTGTACTGAACGATCACCATATTTACATATCACGCTACTGAGATAATCCTTCAAGTACCAAACACTGTACTGCCACAGCACATGTCTACAAACATGGTACTACACGCCCACAGCATTGAATTATCGTAGTACATTTAAAAAGAATGATCAATGCACGTCAAATAAACAATTTTACCATCGTGCATTGTGTCGTTTCCAATGCAACGTTCAGAAACATAATATCATGTTTAAAGTATACGGCATAATCATAGTCCATGACCCAAAACCACGGTCACACCGCATGTTCGTGTCATTGTGGTGACATTTGTAAATGGAAACGCATGTTTATTTCGTGATGTAAGTGTTGTTCATAAAGAGTTAAATGATGAAGGCAAACGCGGCTGAGGGCCTACGTGCGTCTGCGCGAGTCTCACCCATGAGATGGATTAACGCGGAAGTCCACTGTTATCACTCTGTGTGTTTGATGTGTACACAACCTGTTCGCGTTTATAACGAGTAATACATTCCTCGCGTTATTTAACAGCGCGATTAACTTCATTAAACAAACACGCTGTCCTTCATTTGCAGTTTAAACCCGCAGCATCCTCCGCTCACGTGATCTCCTCGTGTTCCAGCACCGCATCTCGACCCTCTGATTGTATCCTTCCACTTACCTTATAGCGCGTTCCGTAATCTCCCTGTTGCAACGTTGCATTTTTAAAAAGCGCTGCATAGACTGAATGATTATCGTTTATTATTATCGTTGTGATTATTATTAACAACGTTCTGCGTGTATGTTTACAAACGCGCTCAAATAGCAGAATAAAACGTGACGGTGACGTTTAGAGAGGGACGTCATAGGTCTCCCTCCGCGCACGCAGGCTCGGGATTAAAGTAGTTCCAGTGGATTCGGTGGATCACCTTGAGCTCGCGTTCCGGGGCGCATCATTCACGACCGACCGTCTGCGAGCACAGGTGAGTCTCCTCACAGCACTTTACACCGTAATAAACATCAGATCACCAGTATGTGTATTATATTCTTCAGTAGGCACGACGCTGTGTGAAAGTCACACAGTAGTTGCGTCTATAAAAACTCAAATATTGTCATTCTGTGAATAGTTAGTGTTGAACGTTAATGCTTTAATGCACTAGTTTCATTCTGGCGTCTAATCTCCGTTTTCTCTACGGAGTTACTTCGCGCGTGAGTTGCGGTGACGGTAACATGCGTCATCACGCATCCTCTCCCGTCCGTTTCCATTTCATTTACATACAATACATTTACCGTTCAATCCGTAACAATCGCGGAGTTGTCGCGTTTTCGACGGCGTTTGAACGAGAACGCTCGCGCAGTGCGGGGGATTCTGTTGCGGGAAGACGTGACGCAGAGACGGGACGTGACCCGCAGCGCATCCGCCACATCCCCCCTCCCCCCACACCGGTTCCCCGCATGACTGGACCATCAGCCGCTGTGTGATGGATGAACGATGAAATGAAAACACGAGAGGTTTTAGCAGTCCATAGGCGCCGGTCCTGTCCGGTCACGCATTGTGCGGGGCCCAGCGTGGGTTTGCAGTGTACACAGACGCGTTGATCATTTCTGCATTATTAGTCATCATTCTGAGCGCTACGTGCGTGACACGGACTGAGAAACGCGTCCCTGCAGGCTCGGAAACCGCAGGTTGTTGACTTTTCTCCTGGTGTGGGCGCAGGTTGCACGAATAGGTTTTAATTATGATTATGAATTATGTTTCTGTGAGGGTGGATCAGCGTGTTTTTGTAGTGTAATCACAGTTCCACGTTACTGCACTGTCAGATTCATTTCAGCTGCTTCAACTGAATAGTTACTGAATGCATAAACGGAGACCAAATTGGCATTATTATGACCACAGTGGAAGTTGTGTAGATTTTTCTGTGTTTATTTAATCAAACTGTCACACTGCTTAGGGAAGCTGATGTATCTGCAATGCAGGAATGCTGACTGCAACATCCTGTTTAGTTATGCCAGAATTTCTAAATCTTATGCTGAAGTAACAAAGGAAGACGACTGACCATCCAGCAGGCCCGTCACAGCTCATCAGCATCTGTTTGAATGACAGAATAAAGCGAAAGCTTAATCAGGGTGAGACAAGGCGTGCTGCTTTATTTTGGCCAGAGTCTGTGTCTGCAGTGGTCTGGTTGGGGAGAGGCTGTCGCACACGCCCAGTCTCCTCTTGAGCAGCGAATCTCAACCTTTTTGACTTCAGTGCCCCCTCATTGTCCACAACAATATCTGAAGCCTCCCTCACTCTCCATTTCGACCCAATAAGGGCTTCTGGCAGTACCTGTGGGCAGTGCAGGCTTGGTCAGGCCCGGATAACACACAGAGTTATCAGAACAGAAGGTGAATTTCTGTGTGTTGTATTTTATGTGTCAGGGGTTATTCAGATCAGTGTAATTGTAGGCGGTGGATTGTAGCGGGTTAAAGGACAGGAAGTACAGTTAGAAGTCAACGGCTGTGTGTCAGCACTGAAACGGTTGTAGCCATGGTGATGACTTGAAGATCAAAATGGGCACTGACACACAGGAAACAGACTTGACCCCACACAGCTGTGGAGTCATAAGCAGTCTGTAGAAACAAGACGTTTATGTAGCGTTCACTTTCTGACTAACATTGATTCTCTGTGCTCTGGTTAGACACACAACTCAGCATGTCAGTACTTGCTGCCATGGCAACAAGCATGTTAGGATGGCATGCATTTGAGTGTATTGGACATTAGAAGAATTCCAGTCAGTCTGAATGCATGTTGTCTAAATGCTGTTGCTCTTTCATTAAGTTACAAGCTTGCATCATTTCCTGTGGCATCAGGAAGTGATGTCACTGCGAGTGTGTTTGTCACACTACATGAGGATTTTCCACTCGGCTCATCTTAGTCATCGCTCGACTACGTGAGGAAAAAGCTTGTGTGGTTTTGACTGTGATGTGAGTCTCCTCACGTACCAAAACCCATCAGACTGAAATGCAGTGTGGTTGCCAATGGTTAAGCACCATAGTGAAATCCCCACCAGCCCACCCACCTCTGTGACCTCAGATGTGCATTTGCATATTCTGGTACTAGAAATGTTTTCTTGTGAGCAAATGAAGTCACACAGAATGAATTGGTGCATTTTTACTTCTGGAAAAAAGTCATCATTTGATCTTAGGTTGTACTTCATAGTGTGTTAAAACTCGCTGGATAAACTCTCTCTCTCTCTCTCTCCATTCCTCTTGCTCTCTCTCTCCCCCTCTCTCTCTCCCTCTCTCACTCCCTCTCTCTCCCTCTCTCTGCAGGACAACACTCACCTCTTCCACGATGCCACACGTTCAGGATATGGGCTCTGCCTTCATCCAGACGCAGCAGCTCAATGCTGCCATGGCCGACACATTCCTGGAGCACATGTGTCTGCTGGACATAGACTCTGAGCCCACCATCGCCCGTAACACTGGAATCATTTGTACCATCGGTCAGTAGATGTTCAGACACCCGCAGACTCGGCACAGGTTTGTAAAGGGATCTGATCTTGTGTTTTGTGACCACAGGACCGGCCTCTCGCTCTGTGGACATGCTGAAGGAGATGATCAAATCTGGCATGAACGTCGCCCGTCTCAACTTCTCTCATGGGTCTCATGAGGTAGATGAGCTTCCACACACACACACACACACACTTTTTGATTTTGTTTTTCCATCTGCACATCTTCTATACATCATATAAATAAAAAAATATTCTGATAAAGTTGTCAGAGGAACGTTTCAAAAAACGACAGAATGGTACAAAACGTTTGAATTATGTTTTTATAAACGGTAAAGTAAACATCTAAAAAACTGGATGCTTTGAACATTCCTGACTTTTCAAAACGTTTTAACAGTTTAGTTACTTAAAAATGTTAGGGACACGATCGTACAACCTAAAATTGTTAACTGGGTTCCTGTTAAAGCTTCATTAATCACACAGTCTATAAATCTACACAAGTGATGTTCCACAGGTTCCAGAAACAGCTAATGCATTCAGCCAGGGTCAAAGGTCACAGAGAGAGTGTGTTACCTAATCTACAGTGAGTGCTGCCATTATAAATAGTTTATCTGTTCATGCCAGCGGTCAGTTTATCATGAGGAGTATGAGGTGAAGTTGCTCCTTACAGTGTCTCTGTAATCGCACTGCAAACTCATGACCTCATCTGAAGTTCAATGTACAGCTGAAATTTTGTGCCTTATAATAAATGGATCCCAGCTCATGTATACCAAATACTCTGATGTGCCCCAGCGCACCTGCTGATATCAGGTTAAACAAACCCATTCTTGTAACTCTTTCACACTCTTAATCAAACAGTGCGTGTGTGTCTGTTTACACACACACACGCACACACTCAGGGTCACTCTGGAGGTCAGTGTCTTTGTGAACAGACCTGCTGGAGGCACATGAAGTCTTACAGCTCTAGAATTTAAACCAAGTGACATCATGGTCCTTATGTAACCTGCTTTAAGCAGATTTTCACAGCCTACTAATTAAATAGTTCTCATACACGCAAACGCTAACCGATGGACTTTGTATACGGTCATATCACAAATGACACACACACAGGTATGTGTTAAATCAACTGTTTGTGTGTGTGTGTGTGTGTGTGTGTGTGTAACCCAGTTTCACTTGTCTAGACAGCCACCTGGACCGTGACCAAAGTGTGTGTGTGTGTGTGTGTGTGTGGGGGGGGGGGTTCAAACAGAGTTAGAATGATGTAACCTCTGTTGTCAGGTTATAATTATATTTACTGCAAGACACGCGAGCACATGTGTTACACTAAAAGCATCTACGTGTAAAATTCAGCATTTAGACTCGAGACTCACGAGACTCAAACTCGTGGTTTTATTGGTCTGTTTCCCTAAACGTAGTGAATAAGTGAATGGATTTAAATGACTTAAACAACTGATTATTTCAGTATTTCTTAATTCATTAATCTCTTATTGCTCTCTCTCTCTCTCTCCGTCTCTCAGTATCATGGAGACACTATTAAAAATGTGCGTGAAGCTTGTGCCAGCTTCCAGCCTGGCAGCATTCAGTACAGGCCTGTAGGCATCGCTCTGGATACAAAGGGTCCCGAGATCCGGACTGGTCTGATTAAAGGAGTGAGTTTACATACTGCTGTTCCTGCAGCTTGTTTCAATAGTGTCTAGTTACTACAGTTGATAGAAGACCTCATTAAATTAAACATTACAGTTATGCATCTTGAGGCAGAACAATGACGCTGATATACTTTAAGATACTACAGCAAATCAAAGATATGTCAATACAAGTTGCTTTCAGTTAAGACAGCTCAAATATCCATGTAATGTGGGACTAAACCTTGTATGTGAAACTGGGCCTGGAGTCTGGAGTCTCCTTTGTTAACAAAAATGAATTTTAAAACTTTAATACTACAGCAAATCAAAGTGTTAAATATTTCTGCAGTAGATCTTGACATGAATCAGTTGTGATGGTGGTCTGTCTGTCTCTCTGTCTGTCTCTCTGTCTGTCTCTCTGTCTGTCTCTCTGTCTGTCTCTCTGTCTCTCTGTCTGTCTGTCTGTCTGTCTGTCTGTCTGTCTGTCTGTCTGTCTGTCTGTCTGTCTGTCCTGCTCCAGAGTGGCACAGCTGAAGTGGAGCTGAAGAAGGGGAATAAGATCAGAGTGACTCTTGATGATTCTTTCATGGAGAACTGTGATGAGGAGAACCTGTGGCTGGACTACAAGAACATCACCAAGGTGGTGGAAGTGGGCAGCAAGGTGTATATTGATGATGGTCTCATCTCCCTCCAAGTCCTGGAGATCGGTGAGTGACCGAAAGAGCCTGTTTTTATTTTCAGTGTCAGACGAGAGGTCCACTGAGCATCTGATGTCTCTGTCTCAGGTTCTGACTATCTGCTGTGTGAGATTGAGAACGGAGGAACTCTGGGCAGCAAGAAGGGTGTGAATCTGCCTGGTGCTGCCGTGGATCTGCCAGCCGTGTCAGAGAAGGACGTCCAGGACCTGCAGTTCGGTGTGGAGATGGGTGTCGACATGATCTTCGCCTCCTTCATTCGCAAAGCAGCTGATGTTCATGAGGTCCGGAAGGTGCTGGGAGAGAAGGGCAAGAACATCAAAATCATCAGCAAGCTGGAGAACCACGAGGGTGTGCGCAGGTGAGCGGATGACACCTCTTCTACAGCTGTTTGAGTCACGGCTTGAGAAGAACTCACTAGAGATACTAGCTCAGGTTGTTGAGTTCAGTTCCTCACACTTAAGATGCAATAATATATTTATTATTTTGTGTAAAAGTGTCCTTTCTGTTCACCAGGTTTGATGAGATCATGGAGGCCAGTGATGGCATCATGGTTGCCCGTGGTGACCTGGGCATCGAAATCCCCACCGAAAAAGTCTTTCTGGCCCAGAAAATGATGATTGGTCGCTGCAACAGAGCAGGAAAGCCAATCATCTGTGCTACACAGGTCAGCTGTAGTGAAATACACTCTCATGAAACCAGGAATTCACACACAAGAAGAGACCAGAGCAGAAAACCAGAGACATGGCAGTGGGCTAGCAATGAACCTCTCAGAATGCTCTAGAGAAATGCAAAAACAAACCACTCAGAACATCTTGGCAACCACATAGAACTACCCTGACAACCACACACAACCCTCAGGATTCATGGAAGCATGTTTCATCTTACTATTGTTTGAATTTTGTTTGTGTTAAAATCTAGTTCCGATTATTTGTGCTCGCCTGCATGACCTCGGTTGCATCAGCTGACATATTTGAGTAACAAAAAATGTTACTTTGTAAAAATGACACAAACGTCTTCTGTGCACATTAAAATCAGCGCCAAATGAACTAAATAGACTGACGTCTTCCAGAACTGATGTGACCCGTGAACAAGTTTAAAGTATCTAAATTCAGAGAAACATTAGTCTGAATCTGTGTGTCCCTGTGTGTGTTTTTAATCATTTAGAATGTTACCTTGAATAACTTTATTAATTTTGTTTTTTATAATAGTTTTAGAGGATACTTAATACATCTTAATAGAGGATAATATTTAATACATCAAATGTTATATCAAATGCTATATAAGATTATTTTTAGTTTAATTTTAGTTTAGTTTATTAAATGTATAAATTTAATCATTTTAGTGTCTCTGTTTAAACTTATTTCGGTTTATTGCTATTGCTTTTTTAATTTACATGTAGTTTCATGTGTCATATGTGGACAGAAATGTTTTCTTAGGGTTAGTAAACTATCATCTCTAATCTGCGCAGATGTTGGAGAGCATGATCAAGAAGCCCCGCCCCACACGTGCAGAGGGCAGTGACGTGGCTAATGCTGTTCTGGATGGTGCTGACTGCATCATGCTGAGCGGAGAGACAGCAAAGGGAGACTATCCTCTGGAGGCAGTGCGCACCCAGCACATGGTGAGAGCGCCCCCTGTGACAGCACTGACACACTGCTAGACACATACTTCATTAGTGTCTAACCTATAATCCTTTATTATTTACACACAGCATACTAACTGTAGAAGTCATCACTTAGCACATTGTTACTGCATGCCTCGGTACTTTAGTTCTCATGTCGCATGTATGTTTGTGTTTTTTTGCTGATGTTGTTGGTCTCACTGTATCAGGGTCAGTTAAAGAAACAGCCATCTGCTGAAGCTCACGAGACACATACACGACACAAGACTCAGTGTTAATATTCTGTTACCATGTCTGACAGCACAGATGTGGCCCTGAGCTCGCCAGCCCCTTCAGCAAACAGAAAAGCTGCTTTACATACCTTCTTGTCTTATTCGCTGAGGTTTAAAGCTCAAAGCAGCATGATTAAGCTCCTCCTCCTCTTTCCACCTGCATGTTCCACCTCCATGCACTTTTCTCTCCTCCCAGTTTCTCCTGAACGTTTTGACTTTCTCTTGCTCTTGAGGGGTGTGTTCAGCTCTGATGACATCACAGCTCGGGTTAGGGCTGGGCTGTATGATGGGCTATACTGCAAGAAATCTGTCAGTCAGTAAAGATTGTACTGCGGTGGATCTGCACTGCTGTTTTCATGTCGTGTGCAGTTGCCAGGCAACCTAATGTGGGTCACGGGTGTGTGTTTATTGGCTAGTTTACAGTTAAACATGAGTCATCCCTTTTGTTTTTAACTGGCGTCACACAATCGGAATGTTTGCACTGATGTCAGATTTATGAACATGAATAATAATCTTACTTCATTTGTGTTCATTCAGTAACATAAAAACTGGATTTGTTGGAAAATGGATTATCAAGCACTCACTGTGTTACCCAAAAACAGACGTTTCGTATCATTATTATTTTGTGATATTTTGGTCATACAGCCCATCTCGAAACTCAGATTTCAGTTTGATTCTTACATTTGATTATGATTTGATACGATGTTGAGGATGTATTTGAATTATGGTGTCGTGTTTGGATGTAATTGATGATCATAAATGACTTATAATGAATTATAATCATAAATACATTTTATTCATCAAAATAACAATCATTGACTGTTAGAGAGAAACACTGGATGAGTTTTTAACGTTTATTTTGTTTTCTCCACTAACTGCTTCCTCTAACAACTACATTAATTTATTCTTTTCTGACTTTCTCTCATTTCTCTCCCATGATTCAATTTCACACTGAATCTGTCCTCACTCACACCTCACCTCCCACACCTCCTCTCTCCTCATCTCTCTCCTCATCTCTCTCTCTTTCTTTCTCCATCTTCACTCGTCTGTCTGGTTGTGTGGTGTGCTGGCTGCATCAGATTGCTCGTGAGGCCGAGGCGGCCATGTTCCACCGGCAGGTGTTTGAGGACCTGCGGCGCTGTACACCCCCTTCCACCGACCCCGCCGAGGCCATCGCCATCGGCGCTGTGGAGGCCTCCTTTAAAATCCTGGCCTCTGCCTTTATAGTCCTGACCGGGTCCGGCAGGTAGGCAGGAGGAATGGAGACGATGTGGAGAGGTGCACAATGCCAAACCTCAGGGAATAGAGAGAGTAGGGACAGAAGATCACTGGATGAGAGAGAGAGAGAGAGAGAGAGAGAGAGACATGGCTCACTGCAAATGTTTATGCTGTCCACCTGTAAAACAGCTCTATATGTACCCTATGTACGTACATGTATATGTATATACACACACACACGCGTGTATATACAGATATATAAATATTCTGGTGAGGTTGAAAGGTTTATTGACATTTAACAGAAAGGAATTTGGTAATACTCTGTTTATACATTCCCAACCAAAAGCAGATTTTAAATGGCCTGTTTTAAAGTAATGGGCTAATACAGGACAGGACTGGTGTAAACATTCTGGCCCATGTCTTTCTGTATTTCTCCGTCCGTCTGTCTGTCTGTCTGTGTGGTTGATGGCATGACTGTGTTTAACCCCTCCGTTCCCCCTCCCTCCCCCGGGTGGTGCTGTCAGATTGCCCGAGAGGCTGAGGCGGCCATGTTCCACAGACAGCTGTTTGAGGAGCTGAGACGCTCCACCATCCTGACCCTCGACCCCTCAGATGCTACAGCCGTGGGCGCCGTTGAGGCCTCCTTCAAATGCTGTGCCAGCGCCATTATTGTGCTCACCAAAACTGGCAGGTAAGAGGTGGGCGGGGCCTGAGGTGAGGGGACCATCACTGTCACAGGTAAGACAGGTAAGACTGTAACATACAGAGTGTCACACTGTATGTTTATGTCTGAAAATATGAGTTAGGTTTTATTTCTCTCCCCCTCTTCCTCTGAATGACTGTGACGAGTGTGTGTGTGTGTGTGAAAGCGAGCAGTATAGACAGATGTATCACTTCACTGTGTGTTCATGGTTTGATTAGTCACATGATTTTCGGTCTGTACAGTATTAATGGGGTTTCCGTTCATAGTTGACCATCTTTGTAGTGATGATAGAAATCACATGATCAACTCAAAGACCAGTTGATCATGTCACCAGTAAAATGTCTGACAGAATAAACAGCATCTTCAAATACTATGAAGGCTTGAGAACATTTTGCATCAGAGCTCGTTTCCATGGTAACTTTCTTGTGTCTGATTGCTCAGATCTGCTCATCTGATCTCACGCTACCGGCCCCGCGCCCCGATCATAGCGGTGACCCGTAACGAGCAGACCGCCCGGCAGGCTCACCTGTACCGCGGCATCTTCCCTGTGTTCTACAATGAGACTTCTCATGATGTCTGGGCCGAGGATGTGGATCTGCGCGTGAATTTCGCCATGGACGTCGGTAAGAGAAGCAGTCGAAACCATTATTGTGATGTCATTAAATCTGATGTTACATGCGTCATTGTACACATTGTACGAATTACATTGTAATTCCCAGCTAACACTGAACGTTCCCAGAACGCTAGCTATCATTCTATAAAAGTTCTCTCTGCGTTCATCAAAAACTGTACTTGCAGTAACACTTTTATTTTATATATAAATATGCATTTAAAACGTTGTTCTTAAGAAATAAGTGGAAGTCACATAAATGTTTGAATACCGTTTGTTTATCCAAAGCAACTTAAAATGCATTTAAGATGCATGTCCCAAAGGAGATCAGTGTGTGTTCATGTTATTGATACCGTCCTCACCCGTTTCTCTCAGGTAAAGCTCGTGGATTCTTCAAGCCCGGCGATGTGGTCATTGTTCTGACCGGCTGGCGTCCTGGTTCGGGCTACACCAACACCATGCGTGTGGTT
Source organism: Botia almorhae (assembly GCA_036877575.1). Classification (NCBI taxonomy): domain Eukaryota; kingdom Metazoa; phylum Chordata; class Actinopteri; order Cypriniformes; family Botiidae; genus Botia; species Botia almorhae. Next base: position 20,498 of record JAZGTJ010000484.1, read on the forward strand.
CCAGTACAGTAAACATCACCCGACACTCCTCCACAGCTCTTCATCACTTCATTCCTCATACCCCTTCAGAGCCGAGATCTTCTAGAAGATGGGCCAGTGGACCAGCTTCCTCACCATCATCATCTGCTCTCTCTTTAGTTTTCATGTGCGTGTCATATTACTGCATTCACTGAATGCCACGTTAGGCTTAAGGCAGAGTGTGTGATAAAGCTCCTCACTCATACAACAAACTCAACGGTTCCTGCAGATTAAAGAGGGGCTCGTGCGTAACTCTAGTTTTTGTGCTGTTACTCTGTGTTTTTGTTTTATTGCACTGTGTTCACACTCCCAGCAAATATTATTACATTCTGTCTTAAACTTTACTGTAAGTTAGTAAGGTGCTGTCAGATGGGGCTACCAATACACTATAAGTATATATATATATATTTTGGCTAACCCAAGAGAAAGATGATGTTGGGATGCCCATCAGATGAATGTTAATGGAGCAGCAACGGTCACCAGTGTGCAAGTGTGTTAAGAGAGAGAATATAAAAGTGTGTGTGTGTGTGTTTAGGTCTACCTGCTTTGTGTGTCACTGAGGATGTAATCATAAATCTTAAAGTAACTACAGTATCGTTCTGACGTGTACAAGACTGAATTAATAAAGGAGACAAGCACCTGCCTGGAGTTCCCCTGTTTTATTACACATCACAAACACACACTCTGCACAAACCTGTAAACATTAATGCTTGGCAGTATTTAAATGCACCGTTTTATGTATATAAATGCACTTAATACTTATTCAAAAACTGATCTTTTCTTACACCAAAGAAAGTTTAAAATATATGAACTTTTGTTCTTTTCACATAATTTACTGAACATTTTTATTATCTTCCTGCAGATGTGTCATTAAACCAGAGGTGTTAGTTAGGCAGCTAACTTTAATCCGGTCAACAGTTTACCTTGGCAAGATCTTCACTGATTGTCTTGGGGCAAATATTTACGTTTGGGTGTCTTCTGGGAATCGACTCCAAAATCAAACACTGATTTAAGGAGTCTCTGTGTGTCACTATCATATATCATATATGCCGAATATGAATTAATATATACACAAGTGTGTATAGTGTTTACTTTAGTTGGTTTCTGAACATCTCTTAATGGTTTCATGCTTTCAGTGGCTCATAATTCACAGCTAAAGAAAACTCTGTTGACAAACCAAGTAATAACGGACCTATATTTATTACCGGTTTATATGGGGTCATGCTTCTCGTATACTGCGAGTCGGTTGGTTTGTGATTTACACTGTACTGAAGCTGAGCTCAGCAGAATGTCGTCAGATGTGTTTACAGTTCACAGGAGAACTCGATTTAATTCATTTACAAATGAGTAAAACTTGTCGGGCAACTTTTATTGACTCAGTTCTCCTGTTTTAGCTTTTAAACTTGGCAACTAAGGGTCTGTGCATTAGGTGATCACAAACACACAAAAAACAAACAAAATAAAAGGTATTTAACGTGATAAACTCATTAAAACACAAACCTGAGAACTGACTTGAGCTGAGAAGGTTGTCGTTCATGATCTCACATTCATGAACACTACAAGCTTTACTTCTGTTAATAAACGTGTGAGACTGTTGTTTAAGGGTCAGAATTAATTTCAACCAGAAATAAAAGATTAAGAACTGATATGAATTGGAAAGTGATGATTTTATTTGCATTAAACGCATGACACTGTTTAGGTGTACAAACACCTACATTTTAAATCAGATGATAACTCATACACACAATACAAGGTGTTAAAAACCGCTCGTATAAACTCCACATGTGTGATACACTGCAAACTGCCCTGTTCACGTCAGGAGGTGTGTAACTGTGAGAGAGCTCATTGGTTGTCCTGACTGTAGACCACGCCCACTTGCCTCCTGGCGTCATCCATGATGCGGGCCAGCAGAGCGGAGTCTGCGTGAGACATGCGTGAACTCTCCTTCAAACCTGCAGCACATTAAACAACACAGAGTCCAGATCACATGACTCCAGATCACATGACTGAATCTCTTACAGCTGACAGAACATGTCCAGGCCTCTATCGTTCCATAATCGACATGAAAAAGTTAAAATAAGTAAAAATGATTCATTATTATTAAAACATATTAAGCATACCAAGTAGTAACTTACTGTTACTGTAACGTGACAAACACATTATTTGAATTGTAAAATACATTTTAATTACGATTAAAATACATCTGAATATGCCTTAGCTGTGTTTGTTGTACATTAATTCTGGCTTAATAGAACATGTGGATTAAATGATTAACCCAATGCCCCTAAAACAAGCCTCATTCACACTTCATTATTATTTTAGTATGAAATATGACCCAGACGTTCTGGGTTCTGTGGGATTCACCATGTACTGTACGTACATCATGTACAGTACATGTCACAGCGCCATCTTGTGGTTGATACTAAAATATTATTTACAGTTGCAGCACGAGTTCTCATTGGTTCTGATTGACGCATCAGATTATCGTCATTCAGATCACTGGTGTCATTTTCAATCGCTGCTATTATATTAAAACAATAAACTACTTCAAACTGTGTGTCACAATGATTTTACTCTGGTAATGCAGATTCACACCATGTCCAACATCACATTTTAAACTCTCGTGTCTGTTGCTTTAATTCCTCACTGTTATTGCCAGCTGTGACTTGTACCTTTGAGTAAACACTGTCTGACCTCCTCTGCCTCGTACCGCATGCCTGTGCTGTTGATGAAGTTCAGTGGCTGGTGAGGTTCAGGAACTGGGTACTGCGTCTCCACACTGTTTACAATCAGAGACGTCGGGCACCACATATGAGCTGGAATCTGAGTCAGAACAACACGTAAGAAAATGACGGAAGAATTTTTATTTCGGGCTGAACTGTCCCTTTAAGTGTTACTAGGAAGATTTAGTATTTGCTGTATAGCAATAATTTCACTAAACAGCTTGTGTTAGCCAGAAAATGTTTGCAATTACAGTGATAACTATTATTTATATTGGGTATGTTTAGCAGATGATTTAGTTCAGTTGTTTTAACTGCGCTTCAGGGCTAATGGAACATCAGAATAAACACAGCAGCAGAAACAGACAAAACAACCATTGACTTTTTGACTTTTTGACAGACCTTGATCGAGCCTTTCGTTCCGACGACGACAGCATCGTTTGGAAGCTCACCAGCGATTGTGCAGGTACACACAGCCAGTCTGTTTCCAGAGAACTTGAGTGTGACAACCATCGCTTCATCCACCCCTGAAAATAATTCACAGCATAGTCAAAGATAAGATGTTACATGTACAGGAGCGCCTCCTGATGTTGTCTGCTTCTGGAGGGTTCAGTGGGTTCAGTACCTGTATCCAGACACGCCCCAGTCGCTTGGACAGACTCGGGTTTCTCCCCATTATACACCATGAGCACAAACTGCAGGCAGTAGATGCCGATATCGAGCAGAACTCCTCCGCCCAGCTCCTTCTGTGTGGAGCGCGGCGTATGCAGGAGAGGAACACCGAAATCTGCACGCACCATCTTCACCTCCCCAATCTCATTGTTGGACAGCAGCCGACTGATCTCTACAGAAGCCGGAAAGAATCGTGTCCAAACAGCCTGCAGAGGAGAAGGAAAGAATCGTACGTTTAAATGACATTTGGGTTACGTCTGACACAACTGTCCTATCTAGTATATACAATCTTGTACATACTGCACTGCACTGCACTCAGACTTACAAGCAGAAGTACAGAGATGTGCTATAACAATTTACATTTATGCATTTTGACACTTTTATCCAAGCGTATCCATGCGCATTATACTATACATTGTTCCTGAGTATGTGCAATCCCTGGGATCGAACCCATGACATTGGCATTGTTAATGTCATGCTCTAACCACTGAGCTACAGGAAAGCTGTAACAATGATGTATTTTTTACAGTTTAAAGCCCGAGGGAAGCAGATCTCTGTGGCGTCTGTGTGTACAACATCCTGGCAAACAAACGTGTTAAACTTTGAATACTCCAGATATAAATCAACATGATGTCATGATCTTCAACATCTGCTGACCTCCATGAGGAAGACGTTGTTTTTCTTTGCAGTGGCGATCAGCTCCTGAACTTCCCTCAGGTTCATGGCCAGTGGCTTCTCACACAGAACGTTCTTCCCAGCGTTCATGAACAGAACCCCCAGCGGCAGATGATGAGGGTGGATGGTGCCCACATACACCACATCTGAAAGAGGACAGACGCGTCGTTACATCATCAGCACCGTGTCCACACTGCACACGGACAGAAAGACAGGAAACTAGAACGCTTCCATTATAACAAATAAATCACTTTACACACTGTTTATCCATAACCGAGCTAACAGGGAATGTTCTCAGAATGTTGGCTAGCGTTCTCTAAAAGTTCTCTTAAAGAGATCAAAAACGTTCTTGCAGTAACGGTAGTATAACATTTGTTAACAGTAGCTGGAATATCTGTTAGTATATACAGTACTACAGTATTTGTCATAATAAAGTCATTCAAAACACTCATCTAAAACTGTTTTGTAAGGCCACCGTAATCAATACCAATATAATAACTATATAATAATCTTATAATATAATATATAATATAATAATCTTAAAGAAATTAGGACACGATTCCTGTTGGAATTTCTCTCATAATTCGGAACCAATTCCGAGGAGAGTTAAACAGAATTTCAACACCAAACTCTGTGTTACGACTATGGTGGTTTATTAAACGAGGCAGTGTGGACTCATGATATTGATGGTGGTGGGTTGCACAGACGCTGTTCTGGGATCGGTTGTGTATCTCACCGACTTCCGGATCTCTGGCCAGATCTTCATAGCTGTCGTGCACGCGCGGGATGTCGTGCTTCTGCGCGAACTCGTGCGCGCGCTTCGGGTCACGCGCAGCCACAGCGACCACCTTTTCACGAAGGAAACGCTTAGCATTGCTTACACATTTATATCGTTACATTAACACATGCACTTCAAAAGAAACATGATTGCCGTTACAAGAATGTTATCGCGAGAATCAGCTTATCTGAGGTCATTCAAAGCAGATCACGTGTGGCGTTGCGCGTGCCACAGTGCTCGTTCATGCACGGTTTGTTGACTTTCTCAAATTAAATAAATGCACGCAAAGTCTGTTAAATGCATCAGCATGTTTTACATTTACAGCTCACTGAATGTCAGTCATTTGTATAATCGGTATTAGTCGAGTTTTAACAGTGATCATGTTAACACTCAAGTTTCGAAATGCAAAAGCTATCGTGCGAAGTTTTCTGTCTTGCTTTGCAGAGTAACGTCACACTGTCTGGGTGTAAGAAGTTATGATGACGTCTCTCACAGAAGGTACTTGTGCATGTGTTTACCTGGTGGTCTTCAGGTGAGAGGGTCTTCAGTGCCACTGTGAAGTCATGACTGATTTTCCCTGCGCTGCAGATGCCCCACCGGAGCACCATGACCGTACCGTCAAACTGTACAGTGTACAATAAAGCACACTTCGTAGTGTACTGTATGGCACTACGGCGCAAAGCTTCAGTGTTTAGACGTGGTGAGCGACTGTAGTATGTAGTATGCAGAACCCTACACACTTGTGGCCAGCGTCACCGATGACGTGTGTTTCATGTTTATGTCGACACCTTTAGTTGCGTTAACGCTCACAAATCTGCGTTCTTATATCACTCAAAGTCTTTATGAAATTTTAAAAGCCTATTATGGTTATATAATATATTAACAAACACTTAAACGTCTAACGCGTTGACGTAATCTACTTCGCCAATATAGGACTGCCTTATGAATATTAATTACGCTGGACGATTTCATATTCATGAGCGTCATCAAGTGGCACCGCCCACCAAAACAGAGCGGCGTTAAATGACATTCAACAATTACATTGTTCTGCACAATTCTGTCAGTTGTTTCTGTCGAGGTTCAAAGATTTAACCTTTATCTTATTTCATTTTCTTCAATTGTTTCATTTACTAAACTAAAAAAAACTCTTTTGAACACAGTAATCATTTGAATTTTGATTAAAGGATAATTGTGAAGTTTGTGATTTCTGGAGCACCAGCATCACCAACAGAATCGCAATGCAAACAGGTAGTCCCGCCCCACACTGAGGTGATTGGTTGAGGCAGTGTCTGTGTCATGCAGGTTTTGCAGAAATACTCTTATAGATTGGCTCATGAATTGACATCATTCCTCAACAGCTTCATTACGGCTGATGTTGGGGACAAATATAACACAAGTGTGATTGACTGTTTGAAAAGTGTATTTGTTTAAAATGAGGAAATACTGCTTGTTTTTATTTTACACATTTAACACACCTGACACAAAAGACACGTCTATTAAAGAACATCTACAGAAGTATAAATTTAGTCGAACGTCATATTTAAATGCTAGAAAAGCTTGTATACAGTATAAAAATAAAATAATGTACAAACATATAAAAGCACGTTAAGTGTAAACACAATCAATGTATCCTGATTCCTGTGACATCATTCCAGACGTTGTAATGATCTTTACTGACACAACACTCACTGTAAGGTCCATGTACAGTACAGTGTACAGTGTGTGTGACAGAACATTAACAGCAATAATCATGTCATTCAAACACAATGAACCTGCAGCTGCTGCTTGTGTAAGTCATTTTTCAGGTTGTGTTTACAGTAACGCATTTATCAAGAAAGTCTGTATGGCAAGATATTATTACTGGTGTGAAAGCAGAAACGTGAAGCTTGTTTTTTTGCTCTTTTGCACATAAGAAAGTTTGTTTACGTTTGTTATGCTGGCTGAAAGGTTCACATTCTGACAGCAATCACTAAGCAAAGTGGTCTTAAAAAGTATTTATCAAGTAGGATGTCCTACCTGCCTGTCAAACTATGTATGTGTTCATGTGTTTTGGAGGAGGCGTGGCTTTGGAGAGCTCTGAAGGGAGGGCGGGATCTTATGCTTTCAAAGCTAGCTTGTTATTGCTAGTCTCTCTGAAACTGCTTCCCTGCATTTAAATGTTTGGATACAATGTTGCCCTGACGTGGTTAGCAATCAATTCTGTAACACTGCTTTCTTGATAACGTATTATAAGCTTCTACATTTACACAGTTTTAACATATAGACTTCCATGGTAAGAGCATTCCATTTTACAGTCTGCGAGATGAGTCAAAATGATTTTTGTGGTAACTGACCACAAATGCCAACAGATGTTGTGTGTAGATCTCAATTAGTGCTAAATCGTTACTCATGTTGTATTCAGTACATCTGCACATGCTGCTATCAGCTGGCTCTGTAGAGGCTCATCTCAGCCACATTGGCGTCTTGAGGTTCGAGCTCCTGCTGACAGCTCTGTCTGATTACATACACCACCAGTCCAAAACAGATGAAGATCAGCAGCACAATGCCGATCACCTGTTAACCAGACAGACAAACACACATTACCCAGCAGCATTCACCAATGCCCATAACAGCATCTCTGCTCATCTCTTCTATGATGGATTTAATACGGTCAGTGTCACAAATGAGTGATTAGTGACCTAGAAAGTGAAGAATCTTCCTTATTTCTTGCAACTTTGTGTTGACTTATTTTACAATTTCTGTTTTTTGCCTCCAGTCGTAAATGCTTCAAATAATAGTACATTATTAAAGGTTTGAACATCTACTTACTCTTGTGGTGGCAACGAAATTAAAATTAAATTCAAGAATTTTAAGCATAGGATTAAAAGTTTAGTGATAAAAAGTGTTTATTTACTGTTTGGAACTTTTGATGTTAACGATAACTTGGTGAAATAGTTTTTCCTGTGTGTACGAACATCTTACTGGTGGCGCATTCATGTACTTTTGTCATCTCCAGTGTGACTACTGATGCGTAAAGGCGCGCGAGCGACTGCTGAGACTCACCTGCGACTCGACGAACAGTCGCTGTGACCGCAGCATGAGTTCCCGAGGAGTCACGCTCTCCTCTCGAGTGGGCTCGCAGAATTTCTGCGGAGCGGCTTTATCCACGATCACGTACCTGCCGTGCCAGTCTGTCATCGCGCAGGCGAAGTACTGACCGTCCAGAAAGAGCAGAATCAACCAGACCACAGCGGGCACGAAGCTGGACAGGGACACGGTCCTTCTGCACCAAACATCACATCTGCATCCCTGGATGATCATCATGAGCGCGAAGGCCATGACCGCGGGAATGATGAAGAACGCGGAGGAAAACAGCCCGTTCCAGACCGGATTACACGGACACTCGAACTCCAGCTCCACTAACTTCTCCAGACCCATCAGGATGAACCCGAAGGCCACATTGGACACGAGAGGACTGTTGCTCAGCTCATTCTTCAGTTTGCTAAGCCATTGTTGTCGACTTCCCATAATACCAACACCTGAGAGTTCAGCGGGGCTGCGCAAATTCCTCCGACACATTTACAGATGTGCACTGACGCGGGGTTAATTGATCCCGAGGCGAGTCCCGCCCCCCTCCTCACCTTTGCGTTCCCATTGGTTTCGAACGAAGGCGGGTGTGTCATCCGTGACCTCGCCGCTGCAGATGATTGGCTGACGGCGGGTTGCAGGTGTGGCTTTGATTTAAACGTGTCTTCCATTGACTTACTCGAGTGAAGTGGAGGGAAAGTCTCAGCGCCGAGCATGCGGTGTCATCACTATTACGTCACAGTGCTGCTCCTCGTTTAAGAACGATCACATGACCACACAGTGAGGTCACCTTGGAGACCACCAGGAAAAATATTTTGTCTCACTTGATACCATATATGAAAATTGCTATGATGATAAAAGCTGATGGTCCATGTTCTTCTGCCCGATATGAAGATGTTTTATCTCGTGGAGCTTCAATGACAGTTTTAACATCTGACCTGTAGTACAGAGTTTGTATATGATCAAACATCACAGTAGCCCACAATCATTAATGACCACAAACTGGAGCATTTACAATATTTCTCCCTTATTTTACATTATAACGTTATGATATTGGAAATTTTATTTCCGTCCGTTTATTCCTATGCTTACATAACTGTAAATCTAATGATATATCATATTTGTGATGGTTATGATTGTTGTTTTACTGTCACTTAAGTGTCTTTGTTGTTTTCAATAGTTATTCTGTTCATTAAAACGACTTGAAATCCCAAACTTACTTTGAAATCTTTTAGCAGATCAAACGCAGTTACTTAATACATAATACAAAACATGAATGTTTCTTTATCAAATGACATAATATTTTCACATTCCACTCCAGTGTCAGAGAAATATCAACAATTAAAACGTACTGATACTTTTCACTGATGGTCGCTGTGTGCGTAAACGGCTTGTTGTACGTGCTGTAATTCCTTGTTTGTCCATTAGGTGGCGCTCTGTGAATATAAGCGGCTGTAAGTAGAGGTCACACTGCTGTTCAGTTCATTTCTTCTGTTTCTCAGAGCTGTGTGTGTGAGTGTGTGTGTGTGTACTGACAGTATCGAGGCAGAATCATGCATGTACATCTTAATCTTGCATATAGCTGATTGTATGAATATATTATATGGAAATTAAATTAAACATCAAATATAGCCTATGATCTATGATGATGAAAATCACACCGCTTAACATAATGTTAAGGTAAACAAGTGTATTTTAAAGCAACAACATGTTAGAAGAAGAATCACAGGACATTTGTCCCTCATATTCACTCTGTCCATTCGTATTGTTGAGATAAACACAGTTTACTTTGATTTGTAAAAATGATGTTACACGTCTTCTTAAATCTGGTAAACGGATTTAAAGCCTCTGGGTTTTGATTAGGTCAGAAACATATATTAAAATAATTCTTATGGTAAATAATGGATTAATTTAGAAATTACTTCTGTTATTATCGTTGTCAACAGAACACGATGGTTAAAATACGATGAGTAAAAGAAGCACGACTTGAGTTCATTTCGATTAGGGAATTTAACCAGTTCTGCGTCGTATCTGCGCAGGGCTGACGCGCCTGAGACGCCTGCAGCGGGAGCGCGCATCGGCAGCTGATGATGCACTTGAATGAGCCGCGGGGTGCGCGCACCGACAGCTGAAGGTTCTCCGCGATGACGGACACTCTGATGGCCCAGCAGCAGCAGCAGCAGCATCCGCATCCCTGAGCGCCCGGCCACCATCAGCATCCTCCATCCATCCCCATGATCCAGCGACGCCGCGCAGCGCCTGCAGCGTTTCTCGCGTTCTCTCCGCTCTGCTCCGCCAACCTCTGCGGCTGAAGTTGCTCTCGCTCCCCAGTATCCGAACGTCGCGTCCCGTGTCTCATCCTCCAGGATGCTGTCCGTCACAGCGATGCTGGCGGTGGTTCTCATCCTCGGAAACGTAATGCTTCAATATGTATCATCACAGAACGGTAAGGATCACGGGACGCGGATCTGTGCGTAATCTGCTTTAGGGACGCGCGCAGGTTAGAGGTCGATGCCATCTTTATGATCACACACGCGCTACTGCATTAAAATCACCTTTTTCTGTGAGATCTAATGTAATGCGTTCGTGTGCACGCGTGGGAATTAGTTTATAAACGTCACGTGTTAAGCTGCATCTGTACCTGCGCGTCTGCGTTTTAACTCGGACGCGTTTAATTATTCTCGTCTTTGGGAAGAATTATTATTGTACAGTGTGAATGTATATTTCTGTTCATATTCCCCAGAGTGAAACGTGTTGTTGACACTCATCGCGGAGTTTCACCCTTCAGACTGACATTCAGGAGTTCTCACGACTCCTTTTCACCCTCATAAAATTAAAACGTTATAATACGCCATCATGTTGTCGAATAATAGCATCCAGCGGGAGAACACGATTCGGTCATTGCAGCCCAGGCATCAGTTGACGTCAGGCTGATAAATAAGATGCTGATGACGTGTAATTGTGTTTTAGTGAGGGCTGGTGTTGGAAATGGAAGAGTGAGAGATTGGGAGCAGTGAGAAATGAGTGATTCCCTACAGTCGTGTTACGTGACTTTACACTGTGGTGTCACAGCTGTGACCAGAAGAGGGCAGATACATCACCTGCAGACAAACAAAGGCCGGGTATTCCCTCTCTAGCCCCCGGAATCAGAAGAAAACAACAGGGAGTCATCACTCACTTTAATGCCCAATGCTGCTTTTGTAAACACCGTACGTAACCCCAGCTAACAGCGAACGTTCTCTCAAAGTTATCCCAAAACGTTCTTGCCATAATGTTAGTAAACACCTTGGTAATGTTTTATATCATATATCAAAAACGTGATTTTTAAAAATTGTTAGGGGAACATTTTAAAAACAGAATTAAATGACAGAATGAAAAGAAAATGTTTTAATAACGTTCCTATAACCAAGCAAATTATGTTGCAATGTCTAAAAACGGGACATTTTGAATGTTCCTAGAACTTTCACAAGAATATTTTAAACGTCGAAGTAACTTAAAGGAAACGTTAGGGAAATTGTTAAGGTGTAGCTCAGAGCTTGTGAAGGGTGTCATTTTCGCACCAGGAGCATCAACTGTTTTTAAACAGGTTTCCCCAACATCCCCTTGTCTTTCATTGGTTGGACAAAGAGAAAGCCCCGCCCCTAACTCCGACCATTGGTTGAGCTTATGTGGCTGTGTCAGAGCACTATCTGAATTTATTTACATGATTCAGAAGGTCAGACTGGCACTGAACTGCTTATTGCCCCCCAGTGTCTGTTTATATTAACACTGTTTGTGTGTTAAGCAGGAAAGTGTTTTAACATCGAAAATATTCACATTTTACCTTTAAGGTAATAACTGTATATATTTACGGTGCTGGTTAAGAATCTCTTTCACAGTTAGTGAAAGTAAATAACAGATGTTTGGAAGCTGCTGGCAGACATTTTGATGTTGTAAAGTGTGAGTGTGTGTGTGTTTAAAGGTCTGCTTTGATTGTCCAGACATAAGGTCAGTGGCTCTCCTGGATAATCCAGCTATTGTTTGGTGGAGCCTGACTGTACAGATTCCAGACCCAGTGCAGTGTCTGTAGAGAAGATCCGTCTGCCTTCTGGAATCTGACCTCCACTGCAGCCTCATTAAGTCTTTATAACCGGCTGCTGCTCTGCATGTAACGTCTGTGTTATTATAGATCATTTCATTAAAAAAAACAACCAATCAGAATTAAGTTCAGTTTTTCCTAAGAGCAATGGAAAGAAATCATCCTGCTAACAGGGAGCGTTCTAGGAACGTTGGCTAACATCCTTTCAAAGTTCTTTTAACATTTTGGAAATGTTACAGCATTTATAAACCTTTGGATAACATTCATATAACCAAGCAATAATGTTAATATGTCTAAAACAACTAGAGGTTTTTAACGTTGATAGAACATTCTTAATGGAAACGTTACAGAAACGTTCTTACAACCTATAATTGTTAGCTGGGATTTATTCGAGGAAATAAATGAGCAGCCACTGAATTTGAAGGAGAGCTGCTCAGTGGACATGAGTTCAGCAGAGCTGTAAGTGTAGATGCTGAAAGCTCTGTGTGTTCAGACTCCATCAGAAGAAGCACTTTGTTTCTGACGTGAAATGATCAGATTTGATCAGACTGTTTGTGTCTCAGTACTGCATTGATATTCAGTTTAGGGTTTGTTTTAAACCCAAACTATTAAACATCTGCTCTTAATCCAGCCGGAAGCACCTAAAGCACAAACTCCAGTCAAAGGTTTTGGAGATCATTGATTTCCTGTGCATACTGAATTCTGATTGGTCTGTTTGTAGCGTAAATGTCATGCACACACTGTTTGTTTGCTGCCTCGCAAAAAATGCAATTCTAGTTTGTTCTGATATTTGAGTGTGAGCCTTAAACCATGTAATTCGGAGTCATCTTTGAATCTGCGTTCAGACTGTAAATCAGTGTCAGTTGTGAAGTGAACTGGTCTGATGGTTGAAGCTTACTAACAATTTTAGGTTGTATGAACGTTTCTCTAACATAACCATTTGAACATTAAGTAACAAATGGTTAAAAATGTTCTTTTAAATGTCTTAGGAACTTTTAAAACGTTCCGTTTTTTAAGCATTATATTAACGTTATTGGTTCATTATAAGAATGTCATTCTAACATTTTTTAATTCTAATTTTTAAAATGTTTCTTAATTAAAAATAACATTTTGTACGATATATAACTTTAAAAAGCGTTCTACTAACATTACTGCAGGAGTGTTTTGATAACTTTGATAGAATGTTTAGAGAACGTTCCGAGAGCGTTCCCTGTTAGCTGGGAATAATACTGCATGTTACAGCAACAGATATCTGCAAGATTGAGTCTCATTCTGCTGCATGTTTCTATTATTAGAACTGACACAAAGAGCACAGAACCGAAGAGAACCCATTAACACTAAATGCTCTGCCTGCACGTGCTGCGTTGGGTTTGTTCTGTTCCTCTGCTTTTCTATACGTTCTAAAACTGTAATGTCATGTGTGGAACGCGTGTCAAATCCGTCCTTATAACAGTTTACAGTATAAAAATATACAGTAAAAAACAGCACTTACTGGAACCTTCTTGGGATTATTCCTGTTTGAAGATAATATGCTTTTATCTTGGATATATACATGTGCGTGTATTCTTGTTTAATCTACCATTATAAGGACCCCCACAAGGATAGCAAAAGTCACACACCTACATTGTGGGGACCAGCCAGTGGTAAAACTGTAATTAAACATACAAAATGATGCTTATCTGAAATGTAAAAATGCAAAAATGTTTTTTGTAAGGGTTAGATTTAGGCTATAAAACTCATGATGTCTTTGTATAGTCTCCACAAATATAGCTGTACTAACTTGTATGTGTGTGTACACTTACACATCGTATGCTGTCTGTAAATCTGTGCTGTGTAACAACAGGCACATGACGGTATGAAATGGCTCCGATCAGGACCGCCCTGCTGAATTCCGGTTGAGATCCACCAGGAATTCATGTAACACCTGCCGAACTGTGAAGAGATTCAACAGAAAATTACTCACTCATACCACCTGTGTTAAAAACGCAACATCTAATTTTGCAGCATTTTTAGACCGTTTTACTGCAGTCATAAAAGAGGAATAAATCACAGTCTGTCAAAGAAGAAATATAATATTGTGTCTGTGAAATTGTTTTATAACTGTACATGGGATCATTGGCAATCGTGTGCTGTAATATTCCTACAGGCAGGCAAGACTTTGTGAGAGATAGAATGTACCGCAGAGAGTGTGCGAGCAGACACAGACAGTGAAAATTGAAATCAGACACATAAAGTGATGTTCATGACCCTCTCCACCTACACAACATCACGTGTGTGAATCTGTAATATTACTGAGAGTGCCGTGAGGCTGGTGTGTCTGCCGGGCGAGCAGGCGGGCGGGTGTGCAGCGCTGGGCCTGCGTGCTGCTTTATTGTCCTCGAGGGAACTGCAGTTCCCATCAAAGGGCTGAAAAACTCCAGTGAATCTTCAGATGTAACTGATCCAGAGTCTGTTTTATTTGGCTCAGCCTCTTAGGCTGTTTAAAGCTTTGTTGAGGTTGGCATGAGTTGTTTTGTGTAAATGCATTTACTGCAGCTGCTCATGCGAGTCGTGCAGCTGCTGTATGTTCCGAACAAGATTAATCTGTTTTGAATATCCATCAGAGAAACTACCAGCTGAAGTTTTATTTTTAACAAGACAACTGATCATTTCAGTCTGATCTTAACAAATTGAGCTGCGGATTTCAGCCTGGATTGTTTTGTGATCTTTTAATACAGTTTTGTAAAAAGGCTGTCATTGAACGATGGGCCAGTTAAACATGATATTTTCCATCAGTGCTGCTTTGCATGTGAAGAGGCTGTTTCTGTAGAAATCTTAGAGGCAGAGCAGAAAAACAGGCTGTTTAAAATAGGAAAGGCAATTTCGGAGAGGCTAGCAATAACCACGCCCCCTTCAACACATAAACATACATGATTTGACAGGCAAGTTGGACATCCTATCATTGCGTTCAGACCGAATGCAGTGATTGGATGAACTTTTTATGGTGCTGCACCTTCCACAGAAGATATATATTGATATAAATATATTTAGAGCACTTAGTGATTGCTATCAGGATGTGAAGACACTTTCACATCCTGCATCCAGCATAACACAAATGTTTCTGGAAAAAATAACCTACCCTGCGTTAAACTGTGTCAAAGAAAATAGCCATGATTAAATGAAAATATGATACAAACATTATTAGTGGACCAGGAAGAATGAAAAGCGCGACATGACCACTTTAAAAGCAGCTTTGTCTTAAATGCTGTTACAGTGTTGTGATATTGACTGTTTTGACCACTAAGACTGTGTGTGATTGAATTATCCTTAAATGTAATTGGATGATGTCTCTTAGTTTTTCCAGTGACATAAACACAGAGTAAGTTGATTGTTCTGATCGCTGCCGGATGTCTGAATACAGGAGCACTGCTCCACAGATCTGTTCACAGCACACACATCTCAGCTAACACTTTTAAATTAAAGAACGTTTCCTTAGCATTTCCATTAAGTAACAAAAACGTTAAAAATGTTATTTTGAAAGATGTAGGAACGTTCAACACATCTGTTTTTTAAACACTGTATTAACGTTGTTGCTTGGTTATGGAAATGTTATTCAAACGTTTTTTAATTCTGTCACTATCACTATTTTTAAAACGTTCCACTAACAACTTAAGAATAATGTTTTTGATATTTATGAATATATATATATAAGATATATATATGAGATATAACGTTAAAAGGTTCTACTAACATCACGGCAAGATTGCTTTTTGAAAATGTTGAGAGAATGTTCTGAGAATGTTTCCTGCTGGCTGGGTAGCTGCTGGATGTCTGAATGGATGCGCTGCTCCACAGATCTGTAAACAGCAGACAGATGTTTCTGTTCCGGCAGTCGTGCAGGGAATCTTGCTTCATTGTGAAGGTGTGAAGCTGGGGTGGCTGAAAACTCAGACACAGATGTCTTCTTTATTTCGAGAGAATATAATTACGGTTCACATGATCGGGCCTCAGGCAGGGAATTCAACTAAGTGAAAATTGTTTCTTTTCATAGCTTGTTCCACACACATATTGAAGCACTGTTCCCATCAGTGTGTGTGTGTGTGTGTGTGTGTGTGTGTGTGTGCTCACCCACTGAAACTACAGAGAGTCACTGCACACCTTCTGACATACCAGTTAACAGGGAACGATCTCAGAACGTTGGCTAACGTTCTCCCAGTTATTCTTGCAGTGACGTTTGTAGAACGCTTCTTAAATGTTATATACAATGTGTCAAAAACATTATTTTTAAGTTGTTAGCGGAACATTTTGAAAATGTTACAGAACTAAAATGTTTAAATAACGTTCCTAAAACCAATAACATTTACAGTATATAGCGCCTAAGAAACTGGACATTTTAAATGTTCCTAGAACATTCAAAGCAACATTTATAATGTTTTTGTTACTTAATAAAAATGTTACCAAAACGTTATTACAACCTGATATTGTTAGCTGGGATCATACAAGATGGGTGTTTAAAACTAGAACATTCTTATTAACCGATGGGGTAAATGATGCATCAACTACAGCCAAGAGTTTACAGTAATTACTTACAGTAGCTTGAAACAATGACTTACTGATCTCCAGCAGAGCTGTGGATGTGTGTTTGTTTAGACGACTCTGGATGAGCAGAATAAGCCTGTAGCATCACTGACACATTTACTGTCTTATTAACTCATGATAAAATAGCCGACTTGGAGTGAGGTGAGATTTTGTATGTGTGTCCATAGGAGTGAAACATCACAAACAAGATCTCATCAATATCTCAGTGGATTTTGCTAAATGGCAAGAATAAGATTAAATGGAGATCAAATTAAGATTTTTGCTGAAGTCTTCAGCTTTGGAGAAACCAAACCTCTGGTTTCAGAAGAGATCTCGCAATGTCTTCATCTGCGCACAGATACAGAAAGCTGTGATCAAAAATGGGCGATGTTAATATTCTATCCACATCTGACTCATTTGTGTCTCTCCCAAGTAACTGCAGGACAAATATCTGAGACAAAATATACATAAATAAAACGACAGAGACCTCCTGAGGTCTGAACAGCCAAATGGTTCTTTAGATCATTGTTCAGGAATAGATCGTGTATAATCGTCATTGTGAGATCAGGATTTGGAGACTATAGGAAGCACAGAGGCTGTATAAGAGTAAAGGAAAGGCAGATTTGTGTGTGACTAAGGTTTAGATGTTTGTGTACTTCACCACCTGTGCATTACTCACATTTGACAGCTCACAATACACGTGACAAACTGATAGTTGTACGATAAACAGAAATGATGTAAAGCCATAAGGAGTCGACAAGTAGATCTATGAGATGCAGGAGTATCTGTGTGTGTGTGTCCATGAAACTCACCTTTTTGTTCAGTCGGTTTCTGCAGTTCATCTAACCGAGCTGGAACGACCCATCTAACAATTTTAGGTTGTAAGAACATTTCCCTAGCGTTTCCATTAATGTTATTTTGAAAGTTATATGAACATTCTAAATGTCCAGTTTTTTGGACATTGTATTCATGTTATTTCTTGGTTATAAGACACCATTTTTAAATTCTGTATTTTTTAAAACATTCCACTAATTGCTTATTTGATATATATGATATATGCTGAAAAGTTCTACTCATTTTACTGCAAGAACATTTTTGATAATGTTGACAGATCTTTTGGACAATGTTCTTAGAACGTTCCCTGTTGGCTGGAACAAGCCTTCATGAATCCATCCATTCACATGTCCAGTGATCTGTTACAGAATGTTGAAGGGAATCATCTCCTCATATGTTGCATTTCCCAGAATAAACAGAAGCCCTAATATTATTAGTGTCTGGATTTTTGCTTGTTATCTTTTCCTGAGAGTTCAAAATGTGAAGCCTTCCGAGACTGCATGAAAGAATTCTGTCAGGCCGAGCTTCAGAAATGAGAAAAGTTTAAGTAAAGCCGCAGAACTGTTCTTTATCGGCGTATATTTTCTACTGGAACAGCGGTGTGAGACACAGGATGACAGAAAGAGTCTTTGCAAAACAATTTTATATCTAATATATTCTGTTATGTGCAGTTGTGGTTTTACCCTGTGCTTTATCATCTGTCAGAGATATTTGTGGAAAAGGGCAAGTGCTGAAATATTACTAAGATAAGAACCTGTAAAAACAGTCATCAAGTGAGGGGGGATTGTATATGTATAGTTGTAGAATACATGTTTTTTTCAAAGCGTTTAAATAAAGAACAGTCCCTCACAAACCCTCCAGTAATATATAAGCATACTATACATTCTATATGTGCATTGTATTATATTTATATATACTATATATATTGCACCAGCTGTTTCAAAGGTGTTATATATTGTAGCATCACACTCTTGCTGGAATGATTAAAATAGCGTGGCACATTTTTAGCCACTGATAGATTCACATGTTGATCTTTGATTCTGTCTTATATATTCTACTAACTGTTTTTGTCACTCATCTATGATTTGTTTCTTTTTGCTTTGTCGTTTGAATCACACTTCTGTTGGGTTTAACAACTGATCCGCTCTTGTTTCATTGATTTGTTTTTCATCCCTCTTCCATACTTTCTTTTTGCTCCCTCTTTTCTCTTACATTTCCTCCATCACTTTGACACCCTCTTCCTCTCCAGCTGGGTTTGTGAAGTCGCCAATGTCAGAGACAAAACTCACTGGAGACGCCTTTGAGCTCTACTGCGACGTGGTCGGAAACCCCGTGCCGGAGATCCAGTGGTGGTAC
This sequence comes from Botia almorhae, assembly GCA_036877575.1. Taxonomy (NCBI): domain Eukaryota; kingdom Metazoa; phylum Chordata; class Actinopteri; order Cypriniformes; family Botiidae; genus Botia; species Botia almorhae. The sequence continues at coordinate 39,252 of JAZGTJ010000484.1, forward strand.
GCCGATATTAACCGGGCCGATTCCTTCAAGCAGCTGTGGGACGGCGCTCGCAAGCGGCGGGTGTCCATCAACACGGCATCTGGTGCCAATGGTGTCAGCGTGCTGGCCATCTCCCGCCTGACACTGGAGGACGCCGGAGTCTATGAGTGTCGGGCCAGCAACGACCCACGGCGCAATGACCTGCGCCAAAACCCGGCCATCACCTGGATTCGAACCCAAGCCACCATATCCGTGCTGCAGAGTGAGTGCGGGTCTATGTTCTGTAGTAGCTAGAACGTGTACAGTTGTGTCCCACTGCAGAAAACCTCTCCTGTACAAACTGCTGCTTTTCTGCCACTCTCATGAGTAAATAAAACATCAACCCCGTGTTATATTTCCTGCATGATCTTATTAGTGTTGGTGGGGGTTTGTATGTAAAGTGTGCTTCTATTACAGGTACACGCATGTATGTTTGGATAAACAGTACAGTACTATGAACTGACAACATATAAAACGTTTTTTACATTTGAAGTTATAAGTCTGATAAATAAGAATCAGACTGTTGAATTGTGTCTGATTATTAAACTCAGTTACATGTGACAGAACCCTCAGCAGACTCAAAGATTTGTACGTCCCTACAGCTGCATTTAAATAAGGACTTTGTTTTATAATACATTGTTTAGTGTGCGTCTAAATACAAATATGTTTGTCCACACATTCATATGAATCCCTGTGAATACAACTGAGATCATGAGACCCTGATGATGATGTGGGCCTGTTTAATTTTTTTAATTATAGAAGCATTTTCTGGTTAATTCTTTTTGTATGTGTTGTTTTGACCTTGGTGTATTTCTGGATGTCACTTTTTTCCTCCAGCTAAAATCTGAGGATTGAGTGAATTCAACAGTCATTCAGCCCCTTTGGTTTCCTGTTGCCTCTGAGAATCTTGTTGTGGAAGACCACAAACCCAGATAAATCCCCCACTAACACTCAGTCTTACCCCCCTGCCCCTCCAACCCCTCATCCTGACTGTTTCGGTATCTCCTCTGCTGCTTCCTGTTTCTTGTGTCGGGCAATTTAATGTGTTTACACTTATTATTTCACATGGATTTTATTTTCTCAGCAATTGTGAGTTTTTGTATGTTGCTTCTTCTGTGTTGTTTTTGTTTTGCTGTGTGGGTTGTTTGTTTACTTCAAAGCCCGGCATCATTTGCCCCGTGCCGAGCACGAGGCTCGACGGCACTTTGAAATCACCTTGAGTTTTATCTCTATATTTTGTCCTTGAAAAGGTTGAATGGAAGACGACTCAAGGGGTCACGTCAAAGATACGTCCTTATCTCTGAACCTTCAGCATTTTGATAAATGAAAGACATAAGCCAACATGAGCTCATCTCGTGGGCCATCTGTTATGAAACACAGCCGTGTGTGGCCGGAGTCAGTGCGACCTTGTGTCCTCTTTGCATTCGCTGTTTGCCTGTGATTCAGTAATGACAGTACAGCTCACGGGTCTGTTCTGCAAATATAAATGTGAATCAGATGCCAGTCTGATTCATTTGTGTGGGGCTCAGCAAACATCAGACCACCGATGTGCTGAACTTTAGATCAGGGATCACTGTCTGTCAAGAGCCGCGCGTCTCTGAGACACTTGCTTAAATAAGATGAAGGTCTTTTATTCCAGTGTACAAATGTAAGAGATGTTCTGAGTTCTAAAAGCTCTTTTGATTGGACAGAGTTCTTCCATGGGGTCTTGTGAGAAATTTAACCTCCCAAACAACAGCTGATTGGACGCACTGAGACCCTTTGAGCTTTAAATTCTGTCATTATTGAGAGTCAGTCTTTATATATACGTGTCATGTGATCACACGTATATAACAGGCTATACATACCGCTGGTTTGAGAATATATTGTTTGTTAACAAGACTGTGTGTTTATTTATGATGGTCTTGTCTTAGCTGTGATGTTTTCATGTATAGAGGCTGTAGTGTGCACTTCATGTTATTTAATGTAGGACCCAGACTGATTATCATACTGATGTTTATACGTTTAACCCCAAAACGAGTGTTTTCCAAAACTTCTCACACCGACTCGTGGACGAAATGACAACGTGGACTCAGATTCACTGACTGACTAATTCCTTTCTCCACTCAGCAGGTGTCCTCCAAATGACCTTCAGCAGACATCACTGGATCTCCAGAAACGCCTCTCGGCTCCATATCTGACAGATATTTTTGCCAGTGTGTGTGTGTGTGTGTGTGTGTGGCTGGGCGTGTTGTGCTGAGACGCACTGAAGAGAGAGCAGGCGTTCTGATGCTGGCCCAGATAGTATTAGCAGCAACACTCCCCCCGGCTTAACCAAACTGCGGGAGAAGGTGTAAGGAATGCTAATTGGAGCTGCTCTCGGCTCAACTGAGGCTCCTCCCCCAGAGCAGGAATTATATCTGCTTTACTGTACTGTACCAGCCAGTCGCAGGGTGATTGTGCCACTCCAGCTGGGTGCAGTGGTTGCTATGGTAGAGCCACCCGGCAACACATTAGCTCAGCTCAAGAAAGCTGCTTATTCTTGATAGTGTGTTAAAATACTGATGAATGACGAAAATGTTATGCACTGATTTTGTAATTTAATAGATTATTGTTATTAAAATAATACACAAGATGAAAGAGAAAGCGCAGAGTTCAGCTTTCTTTCACTGATTATATTGATTCTTACAGAAATGATGTTATTATTCATACTGTAATTCTGTGACAGCTTGATCTAAAGATGATCTTATCTGCCAGTGCACAACAGAGTTCATGTGTATTTCATTATGTACAATGTTGTTCGTTTAGTTACTTTTGTAAATATGACATGAATATTCAAAGGTCCATCTAGCACCTGTTTGTATTTTGGTATGAATGTAGTATTGACAGTGAGCTGTAGGCGGTACTATGAGAGTAAAATCTTGGTAGTCATGTCTTTTATTGTTTTTGGCTTTAAGTGCTTGACTAATTACTATTACACATTCTGTTATTAATATTAAACATTTGTAATCTTCAGTTGAAGAGGTGTTCAGATATGATAAATGTACATTAAACAAGACTAAATGGCCTCTCACTTTTTCTGTCAGTCTGACTTTTGAGGTCCCGTCTCAAACACAGGTACCCATCAGGAAACTCTGAAGGCAACGTGTGTCCACTTGAACATGTCTTTTTATTCTCTAACTGTCCGGGACTTTGTCTTTGTTTCAGAGCCGAGAATCAATGCTTCCGATGAGGAGATTCTGCAGCCCAAAACCTCCCAAGAGACATCCATCATCCTTCAGTGTAATCTGACAAACTCACACAGCACACACCAAAACACCTTCTGGATGAAGACCACGCGAGAGATCCCCAACACCAGAACACAGCACAAAAACACCCAGTTCAAGTGAGTTACACCCGTCTCTGCAATCTCTGACTAGCCAGCGTAGTTAATTTCATAACAACAAAAGAATCAGTGGAGTCTGTTACTACAGACTCAATTTAACTTGGCAAAACTAACAGATCACTTCATTTAAGAGGGAAGTCTTTGTAGGAAAGCAGGTGAATAAACGTTTAAATCTAAATTTCAAACCAGTTCATCTCTATTCTAAAGCTTCATGCTTCAGGCATGTGTAAGTGTCAGAAAACATGCCTGCCTCATATTTAACAGAAATAATTCTGTGGATCAGCATTCCAAAATTCATTCTCACAAACGCTACATTTAAAAACAAAATCAAATGTGTGGCTTCCTCTTAAACAGGGATCCACAGAGCTGCAGAGTTTAACTCCAGCTCTAATGAATCACACCTGAAGCAGCTGATTAGGGTCTTTGTAATTGCTGGAAACATTCAGGCAGGTGTGTTGAAGATGAAACTCTGCAGGTCTGCAGGAACATGGAGCGGAGACCTGCTCTAAACAATTAAATCATCATTTTTTACCTGGACATGTTTTTCACTTAACAATTTTAGATTGTAAGAACATTTCCCTAACGTTTCCATTAAGTAAACAAAAATGAAAAAAAAATGTTATTTTGAATATTCTAGGAACGTTTAAAACAACCAATGTTTTTAGGTGTTGCATCAACGTTTATGAATAATGTTTTCAATACATTATAAAAACACTACACTAATGTTACTGCAAGAACATTTTTAATAACTTTGAGAAAACTTTTAGAGAATGTTTCTCAATGTTCCGAGAACGTTCCTTGTTAGCTGGGTTAGTGAGATTCTCTCAGGTTGAACTGTAGGAAGGTTTGAAGAGCGTTTGACTGCAACCTCTGGGAGACGTTTCAGCACAGTCAGGATATTCAAGCACAGAACGTCTTCTGTAAGCGTCTCATCAGAGTTAATCAGGGCAACTAAAGCCCCCCCCCCCAGAACTTTCTGAATCTCCTCCGCAGAAGAGTGATGTTGCGGAAGGCAATCTCCTGTCACACTGCATGTCACAGCCCCATAGAGACACTTTCACCCAGAACAGACAGCTCTGTGCCTGCAGCTCCAGCACTGAGTAATGAAGTCCCTGCTCCATGTCCCCAATGCACCACACTGCCATAACACATCCACACAGCCCGCCTGCAAATTGTATTCTGAACATGTCTTTCTAATAGACTTCTAGGTCAGAATATTAAAAGTCGCACACACGTGAATTTGAATGCGTGTCATCAGCTAGCGGTGGAGAGCTGGCAGTTGTGTGTTCTACTGTTGAGCGTGATGAAGACGTTTGTATTTTTGTTTCATAGGATAAATAAACCCAGAGCAGAAGATTCCGGTGAATACATGTGTGTTTACACCTTTAAATCGGCGCCTAATGCCAACGCTTCCATTGAGGTCAAAGGTAAGCAATACTTTAAACAGCCACTACAAAGCACTTCAACTCATTAGCACCAATGAAGCGCTCCTAACCGTCTGTTAGCATGAAGTATCGTTTGGAGCGTCGCCTTAAAATAAACTCACTGGAGAGAGACGGTTCTGCCCAGTGTCATTTACCCCAGTAAATGCAGGCAGGCAGTCAGTGTGAGACAGACTGTGGTTAGATCTGCGTCCACGCGGCGGGTGGCGTAGCGATACCCGGAGAGCTTCTGTCATTCATAATCATCCACTGTGGACTTCATCAGCGCCCCACACGTGCTGTGACTGTATAAACTGACTGCCAGTGAATGAACTGAATAGATCACAAATGACGGTCATGTTTCTAATGGGTCGGTGCAGCTGATGTACCTTTTTAAAGCTGTAACGTTCTGCCTCTCTACCGCCATCTCTGTTTAAAACATTAAATTGCAGCTTATTTTACATATGTTAAAGTGAAATGAAGCCAAACTGACACTTCCCGGGAAATCAGGCCCAACGGCTCAAATGATCAATCATTATTATAAACGTACTGTTGTGAATCAGGGTGAGGAAAATACTGATCTGTTATGTACTTGCTCAAAAATGATTTTTGTTCATTTTAAACACAAATAAGTTACGGACCGCAGCTTTAATTTTTTGCTGTGTAGTGCTGTTTTTTCTTGACAGTCACACAATGATTCTCATTACAATATATTACAGTTATTCTCTAACCAACTTTATCGTTGTATACTTTAAATGGATTGTATTGCTTCAGAGGCGAAACAAATAATGTAACTCAGAGAGTCCCTCACAGCCTCAAACCCCCGAGACCTGACACAGTCTGAGCTTGCCTGTGTGTTCACAGTTAAGCCTATTTGTTTTGACACCAGCGTCGAACGTACTGAGCATGCCCGGACCGCCATGCCAAGGCTCTCTTAAAGCGTTGCTTGGTTACGTAACGCGATGATGCCGCTGTCCGCTTTGGCCAAGCGTCTCTGCCTTCAGCCTGTGAGATGACAGCATTCTGCTCCCATGTGCCACAAACCCTGTCCACCCCCGCCACCAGTTTATGAGCCCGACGCTTCAGTAGCTCTTTATTTGCACAACTGGTGTCGTAAGAAGTCTTTATGAGCGTCTTCAGTTTTGTAATTTGCTTTCAGTGTCTTCATGAATATACAATGTGCTTAACTCTCGTTACAAATGTCTGCAAGCAATAAATCATGATGGTGCTAAGATGTGTTGAAAAGTTTTTAAGCAAAATGTAGTTTGGGGGTCTCCAATCCATGTTCCTGGAGATCCACAGACCAAACACCTGTCTGGATGTTTCTGTCAGTCTCAAAGATCTCGATCAGCTGCTTCAGGTGAGATTCATTACAGCTGACGCTCAACTCTGCAGCTCTTTGGATCTCTTTATATGATTTTGGAGTGAAATATTTTCTTGATCGGCTTTGTGAGATTTAACCTGAGATTTAAAGTCCCTCAGTCTGATGATATTAGATCTTAAATATCAGATGCAGCTTCCGCTCTGCAGAATTCGCTCAGGTTGATTGTGGCTGATTCTGCAGTCTGTTTACCGCCCCTCCCAACCGCTCGTGTTTTTGGCACCTGTCTCTCTCTCTCTCTCTCTCTCTCTGTGTGCCACTCTGAGGCAACAGATGGAGGCTTGCGTGGTGGGTTGGGTTGGGATTAAGTCTCTGGATTCGCTCCCAGCGTTTCTAATGGCACGACTTTACTGTCCACTATCATAATCTACCCTGAGGTTTACGCTTGGAGTCTTTTAACCCTTTGTAAACGTAATGTGATTTATGCGCACAGATGTAATTGTGCTGCACGCTGTGTCATCCAATGAAATCACCTCCTTTAATTCAAGGCAGGTGAAATATCGCCCAGACAGCACCTTCACGGGTGTTTATTTTTAGTAAGGCATTATTAAGGGGAGATGTTAGTGCGCCATCTGTTGTGTAAGAGTCATTTTTACTGCATATATTTTCCCGCTCGGCACGATTTCCGGCCACAGTCGTATATTTTCCATCTGCCGCCAGTTTTTTTTGGGTTTGGGTTACACGAGCTCTTTCCTCTCAGGGCAAATGAGATGCCCCACAAATAGGCACGTAGAACAGCTCTCAGCATCCCGACACTGTTACCGATCTCTGCTCAGCATCGATCCCACACTTCCAATAGCTATCAGTGTTTAAAGCAGGTCAGGCTGAAGCGTGTGAGGAGAGAATACAGTGTCGTTTGGAGGGAGCCGATTTACTCGGACTGAGAAGCTCGCTGTCAATGAGGATAATGCCCAGCTAAGCTCCACACACACACACAATCCTCAGAAGACACGTGCACATCGTAATTATAGCTGATGATGTCAGCCAAGTTCCAATCCACACCCTTACAATCACACACGTCCACAGTCCCTCTCGCAGCTTCATTTCCTGCTGCATTAATTGCACGGATGGAATTACTGCAATTTTGAAGATTAGTAACAGGCGACAAAAAAGGCAGTGTGTTAAAATGAGTGGGTGTGTCATATCGTGAATGTCTTAATTTCAGAGAACATTTATCTGTGGAGGGTGTGTGACATTGAGCTCTGACAGTTCTGTATTATCCAGTGATGGAGAAGGATGGTGACTCAGCACATCTGAGAGGGAAGCCTGAATTTTCCTCTCTCGGGATTTGATTTTAATTAAGTCTGCACCCCGGCTAACCACCTTAGGTTGTAAGAAAATTACCATATTATTTCCAAGTGAAGAAAACGTTAGAAATGGTTATTTTGAAAGTTCTAGTGATGTTCGAAATGTCCAGTTGTTTAGACATTGCATTAATGTTATTGCTTGATTATAAGAACATTATTCAAACTCTACTAATAATACAAATTCTGTAAATGTTTTTAAAATGTTCCAATAACCACTTAACAATAACATTTTTCATATATGATATATAATGTTAAAATAACTAATATTACGGCAAAAGCTTTTTGATAACTAACAGAACTTTTACAGAATGTTAGCCAATGTTATGAGCATGTTCCCTGAGGGTTCTCATCCCTGCCCATCATTTTTGCTGCTGTGGGCACAGTCACACAAGCACACTTACAATTTCAGACCTGTTTATTCAACCCTGTTTATTCAGGCTTTCCGACTGTAACATAAAAACAACATTACATAAACTCATTCTCATGTCATTCCAAACTTGTACGTTGTTATTTTTCTCTGAAACAATAAAGGAGAAATGTCATTTTTTGGTAAACTATTCCTTTAACTTCACTAGAGCACATAAAATGATGTCACAAAAATCACATCACAGGACCTAAAGTGTAAACAGAATGTCACAAACAGGTACAAACGGTTTTGAACCGGGAAAATTAACTAGACAAGCTCAAATCTAAGTGATGCGAAATAAAGACAAGCTAAACAAACATCGTTTTGTCTTTGCAACCAGCTGCTCCGGAGATCCTGGGTCACAAACGCAGCGAGAACAGGAAAGAGGGAGAGAATGCGACGCTGTACTGCAAGTCTGTGGGATACCCGCATCCTGTGTGGACATGGCGCAAGAAACTGGGCCGCGCGTCTTACATCGTAAGTAATCGAAGAACGTCTTGCCTCTCTCACAAACATCATCATACAGTAGAACTAAAGATCCTACGACACTTTAAAGGGCATTTTCAAAGTTAAATTGTGTCGTTTCTTCTGTCCTCTTCTGTCCCAGTGTTATGTTTGTTAAAATGACTTTTAACGAATATCTGTGGCAGATTTAGACTAAAACAGCAAGAGAGCGTAAGAATCAGACCTTATTTCACATACTTTATAAGTCCGTCATGGGTAGGTTGATTTCTCGGTCAGAATCATCGCTGCGTTGCCTGACGTGAGGAATGTTCAGAAAACCTGTTTAAAATCAAAATCACAGTCCGACTGTGTTTAATTCTGTTTGGTGATGCTAGTGGAGCAGAAATGACACGCTTCACTGAGTGTCTGAGGACACTGCAGCCTCATAAATCAATCCATATCCTTCCACCACTGTGTAGGACATCGATAACTCAACCGGCCGATTCTTCATCATCAACAAAGAGAATTACACAGAGCTGAGCATCATCAACCTGGACATCAGCACAGACCCCGGCGAGTACGTCTGCAACGCCTCAAACGTCATCGGATCTAAAGAGTCTGTGACCATCCTGCGAGTGCGCAGTCATCTCGCCCCGCTCTGGCCCTTCCTGGGCGTCCTGGCCGAAATCATTATTCTGGTGGTCATTATCGTCGTTTACGAGAAGCGTAAGAGACCAGACGAGGTTCCTGACGGTAAGTAATGCTCTGCTTTACACAATCTCACAAGTCTATTAGTGCTTCTGTGAGGTCACCTCAGGCGTTTGTTGAAATGATGAATGTGGATGAGAGCCGTTCTTCGTATTTGCATATGAATAACACAGCAAAAACGGTTGTCTTTGTTCAGTAAAAATATCTCTGCATCCCTAAAACAAGATCAATTTACCTCAGCGGCAAAAATGTGTAAGATAATAAGACTGGTTTTCAGAGATTATACATCAAATTTAATTTATTTTTCTTACCCCACAGGCAAATGATTGTTGCTTGTTTAAGCATAAACTTCAGAAAGTTTGTTAGAATTGTGCCTAAAACAAAAAAAATAATAATTTGGGTGTCTTAATATCTTGATGTCCTGGTTTCACAAACAGGGCTTAGATTTAGCCAGAAGTTAAGCCTCGGTTTAGTTAAATTAGGAATTTTAAGTAGCTTTAATAAATGTGTCCTAGACAGAACATTACTTGAAGCAAAAGCTATGTCAATACAAGTCGCTTTCAGTTAAGACAGCTCAAATATCCATATTAGTTTGGGACTAAACTTAAATCTTGGTCTAAATCTTAAAATATTGTATATTCTGGAAAACAAATAATGGTTAAGATTATGATTTTGGGACTGTGGCTCTGTAGCTCTGTGGGCAACAGATCAGACAGAAGTTTGATGAATCAGCTGGGCTTTTACTTGTTAATGCATTTCAGTTGTTTTGAAGATTGAGGCAGCCATCAATAATATATTCAGAAGCAGGTTGTTAGGAGGGCATTCACAGACTGGGCTCTTAGCATCAGGGTAACTGCACAAATGAATATTCATGAGGGCTGAGTCAGAGGAGGCCTGATGGGAAATGTTGACCTCTATGCCTGACCACGTTCAGAGAGCAGCAGAGAAATCAGAGCACTACAGCTGACATACATTTGTAAGCTCTTAAAAGTTAATGAATAATTGATTCTGTTCTCAGTACTCTTGTTTCAATAGAAGACAAATAAGTGTTTATGTTGTCCGGTTTATCAGTGAACAAGCTTTTTGGTAGCATATGGATTTAAAGAAACAGATCAGCCAAAATATCCCAAACCTGGACCAGTGTTCCACTAAGGAGCACAAAGGTGATATTTTAAGAATATACTGAAAAATGATGATTTTAAACAAACTTCAAATGATAATAAAGCCACAGAAGGCCATGATTATGTTGTAGCTTCCAAGCTAAACAGACCTCATAGACTGCTTTTGTTGTGCTTTACTGCCTTTCCGTCGATTTTAAAGCAAACACAAACAGAAATGGGCGGACATGTATATTTTTCAGACATGTACGTTTATGCTCTACTGAAAAATGAAAGTCGGCGTTTGGAGGCTAAATGATGACAAAATATAATTTTTGGGTGACCTGTCCCTTTAAGAGCCGTGTTTCTTTCTCATTTCATTGTCACACTTTCACCGCCAAAGAGAAGAGATGGAGAGAACAGGAAGTAATTCCAGTAACTAGAACACACAGTCAGCGAGTTAGTGCATCTAAACATGCTCCTCTCAGAACATGTTGAGGCGGCGAGCATGGCAGTCTCTGAAGAGAGGCAGTCAGGCATAGCTTCATGCTAATCTGACCTTTGCAGAAGCACAGAAGGGTATCTGAGAGCCCGGGGTGGCCAGTAGCTACCCTTTAAAAAATGCTGCGAGATTCACTGGATGCGATTGACTGGCAACTCACAACTCATGCTGTCAAAAAACATAATAACAGTTTGGTCCAAGTAGAAATCTGATATTGTTTTAAGCTACTTTTTATAGGTAATGAAATGTTTGTGAAATCTGTCAGATAGTTACTGCAGTAAATTTTCATGTCAGTTAATGTAACGAAGGTTACTGTGATAATAGCAAACAAAGATTGATCTGTTAAAGAAATGTGACTACTGCGACATGAGGAGATGAGGTAGAATAATGACCTTCATCCTCTAGACCCAGTCAGAAGCTCCTCAAGAGTTCTGCTGGTGTTTCAGCAGGACAGTAAATCCCCCACAATCCAATCAATTCCTGAGGGATTAGAGTCACACCCGACATTTTTCAGCTTATTGAAAATCTGTTTTATTTGGGAACGTGATATGACGGAACTGAGATGAACTGTTGACTAACAGTAATGTCTTTATTGAATTGCTGCCAGCTTTTTGTATTTGTCAGATGTGAAGGTCACAGCCTGGCTCAAGCAGCTGTATTCTGCTGCTGCTTCCAAAGAACAGCATGTGTTTAGGTGAAAATAAAAGGAGTTTTGCTTGTTCTCACAAGATAATAAATCCAGGGCAGTAATTCAATAACCCTAGTGCTTTAGTAAATCAAGTTCAGCTACTAACATTGCTTACCTTCTTAACCTTGTTTAAAATTGTAATAGATTTTAAACGATTGTGAGGCCTGTAACAGAATCGTTTTATCTCCCTAATTAAATGGGTTGAGTTTAATAATGGGTTAAACTTTGTTTTCTCCCTCTCCCTCGCCATCATATACTTTGTTGTTGGTAAGTTTCAGAACTTGCATGTCTTCAGAAATGTCAGCTTTCATTTGATCTTTGTTTATTGGGGCTGTGACATCGATGCGCTTATCTAACGATCGATAAATACAACAATGGTTTAAATGTATGCATCTGTTTGCAGTGTATGGTCAGACTTTCCTTATGAATGATTCAATACATTTGTGTGTGATGGGGTAGAACTTGTTGAATACACAGAATTTCGGTCACGGTCATATTTCGCCACATAATAACTTGCAATATTACATTTCGTATAAAGAAAATAAAGTCTATTTTGTTACTTTTTTGTGCATCTAGATCTTGTTACCTAGTTACATCGGGTCTTGCCTGTTACTACAAATGTCACTTATGACACGTAAACTGTGCACCACTATAGTAACAGATGTCTAGAAATACTGTACACACACACACACAGAGAGAGAGAGAGATTTCCTAGATGTTTTTAACCTTAAATTCTTGAATGTGTCTGCCTGTTTGTTTTACTCCTTTGGATAATTAACTGTCACTTAAGGGCCTCTACAAACCCTCAATAACAAACCGGTCGCATACATAACCAGCAGAGAGAGGAGCGTTCTCACTGAGCGTGCATGAACGCTGTGTTCTGTTCTGTGGTTTGGGGAGGATTGTTCCCCAGGAGAGGGACTGACAGAGAGGGTGGGGTAGATTAAGGTAGATTATATCTGCCCACAGTCTTATCAACAGAATCAGAGATGAGGACATAATGCCGTGACGCACAATACAGCTCAAATCCTCACGACGACATCTCTCTGTTTCGACACGGCTGTCTTTAACACCTCAGGTTGTCAGTAAATCTGCGAGCGGATGTACTGAAACGAGGGATTCTGGGCTCAACAATAAAGATTTGTGCTGCTTTCACTGTCTAGTTTAGTGACAGAATTTACCATTTCAAATAAGTATTTTTTCAATCTTACCTAAAGCTCTATGTTGGCCCTCTTAAAAACATTAGACAGATATAATACATCATAAGAAATTAAATGATTAAATTTCTTAATCATAAAACCATGAATGTAAGATGTGGTGAGCGCACAGCACTGGCCTGAAACTCTCATACTGATCCAGGATCAGGAGCTCATCCTTATTGTTGAGCCGTGGATCTGAAAGTGAATTTTACTGCATGATGATTTATATTCAGCTGCATCCTGCTGTTGTTGCACTTGGGTTAATAACTCAATGGGTTGCAGATCTGCACATTTGTGTGGGCTGCTGTATGATGTGTTGCGTTCAGGGAGTCATATTGTCTTGTGTCAGACGTGCTCATCACCTGCTGTGGAACGGTGCTGCTTGCAGCCGCATGTGCAGTGATACATACACACTCTACACTAACCAAAACACTCCATCTGTGTGTGAACAGAGCCAAATTTCTCCTCTTTACTGACCTCAATGACCTCACATCACACCATCAACAATAACTTCACTGTCCAAACATCTCCAGACAATATTAAAGCGATAGCTCACCCAAAAATAAAATGTGTTTTCCTCGTGTACTCAGCGTCAGCGTACTCAGACCTGCATGACCTTTTTGCTTCTTTGGAACACAAAAGAAGATATTTTGAGAAATGTCTCAGTGGTTTTGTGTCCATCCAATGGAAGTTCCCGAAATAACTTCACAGAATCTTCTTTGGTGTACCTCAGAAGCATAAAGTCATATAGGTTTGGAACCACAGGAGGGTGAGTAAACGATGGAAGAATTTTCACTTTTGGGTGAACGATCACTATAATTGTGTTGCTGCTTTTTATTTATTTGTAAGTAGAATGATGTGTTTCAGGAGAGAAATAGTTCTTTCTGAAGTAACATTTAATACATTTGCTTTCTAAAACCAGCTGTACACAAGCTCAGCCCAGACAGACAAAAATAACTCTACTGGCGTGTCAATCTGACAAACCAAAAATGTATTTGGCTGCTTCTGTGTCTTTCACTGAATTATTAATTTTCATTTTATCTTACATGAACTTTAAAACCATTACACCACAAAATCGATTCACTGAGAATGGAGTGAACCATCAGGAGTAACGTGTTGATATTCTCTGTTTTATTCACATGTTCTGCTGTGTGAATCTGCTGAAGATGATGAACCAGCAGCACAAGTGTAAGAATCACGAGTCGCTTATTTAAATGAATCCATGACTTCTATAACGATGCCTGAAATTGTTTATTCATTGTACATTGTAAATGTCTGTCTTCTAGAAAAACAAACTCGACCAACAACCACAGAGACAAAAACGTGCGACAGCGGAACATGAACTGAGCTGACGGATCGACATTGAAGATGCTGAAGGTTTGGAATCCTTTATATTTCAACACGAATCATTCGTTGAATCTGTAAATGAGTCCATCTGGTTTCTTATTTCCAGATGACCAACTGCATATCCCGACCAAATGAACGAATCAGAGGAGAGGAGTCGCTCCTGGCGACTTTCAGCGATGCATATCCTGCTTCACGCGGTGAAGAAAACCACAACAAACAGCGGCAGCATACAGCGGCAGAAATGAACAATACAGACTTACTTGCGTTTGCCTTCGTTTGTGTGAATGTGTGACCCGGACTGAAACTTTCTGAAGGTAACGATGAGTTATTCCACGTGCTGTCGCATTTCTCTCGTTTCTCATGCCCTCCTGCTGCACTAAATTCCTTTTCATATCTACATGTCGTCTCGAATGCATGCAATAACATAATCCAATAAAATTAAATTATTGTTTTTCTATTGTTACTTTGTGACGTTGCATCCAGAATAACCAGAGTGTGCGTGTGTGTGTCTGAGGAGTGTGTGCGTGTCCGAGGAGTGTGTGCGTGTTTTTAAATAAATATAAATGGATTAAAAAGTGAGGAGTCACCAAGATCTTTGTACAGTTTATCATCCAATAAAATAATACTACAGGAGGTGTTTTGTCTTAAACTAGAATGCAAGACATTTGTCGTGAGTGGCAGAACAGTATTTAATCCAGAGCTGATATTGTATTAACTGAAACTGATAAATGTAACATTTATTTTCTAGAGTTATTTAGATGTCTCGTACACGTGGTGCTGTAAGTGTATTATGATAGCATCTGTAAAAAGGAAAAGAATATATCGTTTTTTTAAACTTCAATGTCATGTTTCTTTCTAGAGAAAAGAGGATTCTTGTACAGCATGGCTATAATCCTATGCAATATGTATTCATATAGACCTACTGAGAATTGTAAGGTGGGATGGGTTTGTTTCATTTTAGAGATTATAAAGCTTTAAAGGGACAGGAACATAAGGGTGCTTCGCATTTGAAATGCACTGCTATAGTTGCATGACAACTTCTGAATAATAAGTGTGTCACCAGTGTGTTACCACGACAACGGACCAACATATAACGGAGGAAGTGGGTGGAGCTAAAGCCATTACGAAATGTGTGGAACCAATTGTTTCCTTTTTCAAAATAAAGATTCTAAAATATAACGTGAAGTGTTTCTGTGTTATTTTCAGCCAGTGTCTCGCGTGAGATTTGTTTTCAACTCTATTAAACTTAAAACATTTTTGACCAATACAACTTAACCAGTGTTGCTGTCCGTCTGTATGTTCCGACACTAGCGTACTACATTCACCATTGCAGTAGAAATATCCAGATGACCTAGATTTGCTAAAATGGACAGCGTGCAAAGAGCACACTGCACACTTTATCCCATGATGCAATGCACTCGACCTGCTTGACCATGTGACAGATGAACCTGAAGTAACATCAGCTACTGTTTGCTGCATTCAGCAGTAAGTCGACTTATGTAATTATTAATAACACAATGTGCCCACGGAGGATACGCACTGTATTTATTCTTCCCTTTTCTAAAGCTAAATCTTGAACAGTGTATGAAATGGGTCGCTTATGTCACTTCCATTAAACAAGAAATCTGATGAACACGGCGCAATCGTGGGTGCGGTTGTGGATTTTATCGACCCCGTTCTACCTCATTCTTGAAGGATCTTCTTCAGCTTGTTTTCCACCTCCTCGACGAAAGCAGGAAAACCTGCGTCTAGCAGGCAGAGGCGCAGCAGTGCCTCCAGGCCTCCGGGGGGCAGTGTGCACTGATGATACGCCATCGGCAGGGACAGCTCTCGCTCACCCAGGAAGTACTGAGGAGGATATAATGTCAGGACATCTCAGAGGTCAAATTAAAATGCCAACGTTTACAACATCTCATTCAGTGAGTCGACACAGGAAGACATTAATGCAAACAAAACATCATGTCATGCATTTCATTGGCCATCAAAATCCAGTCATACCTCAGAAAGATGTTTGATTGACAGTGCTGTCATAGAAACGGCAGGGGCTGCCTGTGGTGCGTCTTCAGGGGCCTGAAACAGAAATAGACCCATTTGTTACACTGTGAGACTCGCACCAAGGGCCCCTCCAGTCAATCAACACCCTATTACTGATCAAGCGTCCCCTCTCCTTCCCCCATCTCTTCATTCCTGCCACTGTCACCATCATACTTTACACAGAGACTTTCCTTTGTGTTTCTGTGTTCACTATATTTAGTGTCTCAGGCATTTCAGATTCAGAACTAATCACTCACGCTGAGGGTGGGATTTGTCCGTCCCCACTTAACATCATTCTGTAGCAACAATACCACCTAGTGGACAAAACTTCCAAATTAAAACCATAATTGCCCTCCTAAAATGCCTTTATAAACTTTAAATGGATTCGTTTCACTTTCTTAATGTTTTTTGACATATTTACATTAAATAACATGTCCATTTTAATTCATATTTCAAACAGTTCTATAGGTGAAATGTTAATAATGTTTACGTTACATGTAAACATTTGGCAGGTGCTTTTGTCCAGTGCATTCAAGGTATACATTTAATCAGTACGTGTTTCCTGAGAATCGAACCCACAACCTTTGTGCCGCTAACAAGAAAAAGCGACGGGTAAGTAGGTGATAGAATTAAAGATTAATTGTACAGATATGCACTCATTCATTCGTGTGTGTGTGTGTGTGTGTGTCTGCAGGTATGTCTCCCACCTGCTGCTCTTGTGTGGAGGTTGAAGGTTCTTCAGGACTGGCTGCAGCTGCTGCAGCTGCAGGGGAGGGTGTGGTCAGAACAGGTACATAATCCTGCAGCTTCTGTGCAACTTCAGCACAGAATCCTACAGCTGCTGCACGACTGCTGCCATCAAACTGAAGTCTGAACAAACGACTCACTCCCTTACACACACACACACACACACACACACACATCCCTGTCATATCAACATGCTTACTGACACAAAACATTACAGAATTAAAAAAATGTTTAAATAATGTTCTTATAAGCAAGCAATGTTAATACAATGTCTAAAAAACTGCACATTTTGAACATCACTAGAACATCTAGTTAACACACACACACACACATGCTACTTGTGTCAGCTGAAAGAATGGACGTTTATTTTTGCCTAGGTGCAAAAACAAAACCACTTACAACCATTGTGTGTTTTATTGCTAAAAATGGGCCATTCTGTTGTGTGCAGCCATATCACAACTTTATTGTGAAATTGCTGTTTTTTATAAATTCATTAGCATTCAATAAGCAAGATGTTCCTGTACAGAAAGACAAGCTGGAGATGAGATAATTAGCTTAATTAACAAGGCACAGAGTTTGTCTTTGAGCTGTAAGTTGAAGGTCATTTAGAGGCCGTCGTGTTCTTTTTAATTTGCATATTAAAACAGTTTATTACTTTCAAGGGAAAAGGGGCGGAGCTTGCCTTCAGGACAACACGCACAAATCACATCCTGCCGAGTTTCTCCTGCGCCTGAAACAAGCTTTCATTCGTCCAAAATAACAGTCAGGGAAGTATCGCGGCACTGTTTCTCACCTTTGCAGTAATGTTGAAGAGCAGGCTGTCTGATTTGCGCTGAATTTTCAGGAAGCTTTGTGCATTGAGCAGAGAAAAGCCCTCCTGTAAACACACAGAACAGGATAAAACATCATCATCTGTCAGGGGCTTTAACAAGAGTATGTCAGAAAAAAAAACTAGCTTTCCTGTAGCTCAGTGGTTAGAGCATGGGGTTAACAACGCCAAGGTCATGGGTTCGATCCCAGGGACTGCATATACTTAGAAACAATGTATAGTATAATGCAATGTAAGTCGCTTTGGATAAAAGCATCTGCCAAATGCGTAAATGTACAATACACATGACATCAGAAGAACAGAATAAACCCTGTCATGTTTCTACAGGTTGTGTCTGTTTACCTGTTTGTAATCAAAGTAGACAGTGCACTCATCAACTGCACCTCTAACATAAATAACATGTTTTGTCACATATAATAATTCTTTGACGTGTCAGCTACTAAATGGATATTTTCCTAAGCGACAGGGTTTGATTTCTGGCTGCTATTACAGACGCTGGTCAAAAGGGGGATCCACTAACACAACAACCTCGACGTCTCTACTGATTAGATCTGGAAAATAAAGGAGCAAACCTTCATCTCTGCTCTACAACAAGGACAATGTCAACAAATAGCCCACAGATGTGCGTTTCATTACATTTTAATAAGAACACGTTTTCATTTGTTCATTTTGTCAGTGTTTCTTCCAAGTTATTTCTTTTAATTGATCATAAATCTTCATAAAAGGGGCGGTAATAAGAGTAAATTACAATTCTGTGAAAGCTCGACCTCTCATAGAATCTGTTACATAAACAGAGTTTATCTCTTAATCTAAAATCAGTTAAAAGAGATTCTTTCCTCTGCAGAAATGCTCAGAGGATAAAATTATTATATTTGCATGTAAAATTGCATGCATTTGTTCTTCATTTGTGGGTTTATTGTGCAAGAGTTTGTTGCTTAGCTCCCCACTGGCAAACAGTTTCTCTGTAGCGCTCACACTTTCTTCATTGAAAAACTGTCCTGAGGAACATTTGATAAACTCAGCAAATAAAAAGGCAGCTACATTTGAAATCTGCTGCTTCATTAGGTTGAATGATCTTATCTGTAAACTTGTTATTGTACACATAAAACTAAAACCTTATAAGGGCTGATCAGATTATAAACATGTATCCATGACTGAATGCTGCCCAGGGAACGCTCTCAGAATGTTGGGTGATGTTCTCTAAAAGTTCTCCAAAGTTATCAAAAAAATTCTTGCTGTTACTTTAGTAGAACTTAGTATTTATCATATATCAAAAACATTTTTATTTGGTAGTTGAAGGTTTTAAAATTGTTATTAAGAACTCAGCAATAACGTTAATATAACATCTAAAAAACTAGACGTTTTAAACACTCCTAGATAATTCAAAACAACATTTTTTCATTTTTGTTACTTAATGACAATATTAGGACAACATTCTTGCAATCTAAAATTGTAAGTTGGGTGATGTCTGGTCTCAAAATCAGCCAATGCTGTGCCCCAGATGGGCAGTTCTGCATAAAAGCCTATAATTGGTCTTATTCCTCAAAATAAAGTCTCACACCATGATGAGTCAGTGACTATTCTGTCCATGAGTCCAAGATAGGAGCTTATTGTTGGAAAGCTATCAGAGGCACTCAGCCTGGCAATACTGTGGTCCTGGCAATCCCTGAGGGACAGCGACAGACCCAGCGGGAGCAGAGGGGATTACACTGCTCTTTCTGTGGAGTGAAAGGAACTACGGTCAAGCCCTCTTGATGATGGGCACAGTGGGATCCAGGCCCTGCATTTACAGGCTGATGGGCAGAAAAGGGTTTATACAGTGCTGATTCAAACCAAAAACACACAACATTAAACAAGTGTTTATCAGTTACCACACATGGCCTGTATGTTTTTATGTAATCTTACCAAGAGCTCCTGGCCCTGAGATACCAGTAGATGAGCAGAGCCCACAATACTGAACTCCAGCTGACCAGCGCTTTCACTGGACTCAAAAATCTGAAAGAAACCAAATTTCTGCTTGTTTATTTTCACCCTTTTATTATTTACATGACTGCTGTTATTAACAGTAGTATATAATTCAAGGAAGAAGGGAAATTAATCTGGTTTTAATATACCTATCTAAACAGTTTCTGATTCGAGATAATCTGATTCTCGCCCACATCTGTCATTAGGGCAGAAACCATCACGTGATCCACACAATATACACATAATATCACAAATGATTACTCAAGATCTTATTTCATCAAATGACAGAAAACAGTGAAAGCTATTCTTTTACTCACTAGAAAACAATACTTCATACTTTCTTAAAATGTATTTCATTTAGTGACAATTTATCGGTTATGTTTGTCATTAGGGTAATGATATTAAAATGTTAAGCCTGTTATGGTTTTATACAGTAACTGATCGTTGAAAGTGAATGTCTGTAGAAATATCGGCATTAAATCTTCTTCATAAGCAGCACATTGTAATTTTACAACCTTGGAATGTCAACCAAACTAAAATGATCAACCATATAACCTTTCTGACTGTGTAATTACACCCAAACATATATTATACATATATTATATATATAAAACAAAATGTTTTTAGTTACCCTGTGACGGTACAATGCAATTCATTGACACTTAAACTCATCTACTAGAATATATAAAAACGTTATAATAATTTACTTGAAAACCACCTTATTACGCACGTTTCATTGTTCAAAAACAACATTATTTTATTTATAAAATATATTTTTGCACGTATTTTCGGTTTCGACGAGTTCCCGCCCTCTCGCGCCTCACCTTCCACGAGGCGATCAGTTCTGAGGTTGTAGCTTTAGGTTTGGGAAGAAAACGACCGTAGCGTTTCAGCTTCCACACGCAGTTCGGGATGGCGGAGTGACTGGACGTCTCTCTGTCGGAACATTCACTGTTCATATCAATTATTTTGTCGTCAATATCGCGAGTAAAGCGGAAACGTACCGACCGAGTGGGAGGGGCAGCGATTTGCGATCGCACACTGACTGCGCATGCGTCCAGATGTATGTTACACGTTTACGTAAACGACGTATTTAGAAATTGCGTACCTAAGCGGTATGTTCTCGTCGGTTTTTTCGATATTTATCATTAACAGTGCTCAAATTGCTTACGAACTACATTGTCCTGTCAGTATTGTATTATAATTGTATTATAATTGAGAACTTCATAAATATTTTTATTTTTGCACGCCCCCAACTCCGGGTTTACAGAAATTCCCACATTTCGCCACCCGTGTACGCGAGTTTTTGGGCGATCTTCTAAATACGGTCATATGGACACGACAGCACCGGAAACTAATTTGCGCTTCCAAGTTTCCTGACTGTCTTCCTGTACTCCAAATCCAGATTGTATAGTGCCATATTTCCCCAGGATTATCTGTAAGTGTCAATCATTCTCTGACACACACAAACTCTGGGATGTTCGTGTTGATAAATAAATGTAATAGTGCGCGTCGTGCGTAAAACAGGGTCACTCGCCAGTGGTGTAGATTTATTGGGTCAGGTGTTCGGGACCCGAGCGGGTGGGCTGGACTTCCTCCGCCGTTTTCGCTTCTATGGCAACCCGAGAGATCAGCAGCACCATGAATATTCACGGGGTCAGAACGGCTCGGGACGGCGGTGATATTAGCTGTGCCCGGCGGCCGCTGCCCTGCTGCTGATCTGGGCTCCGTATTTGCCGTGATTCCTTTGTGATTGACAGGCGTAAGGATCTGGGCGAAGGTCCATGACCTCTCCATTCGTCCCCACCTCCCGCACATGTGATGCTGAAGAGCCTCCAGTCTTTTCCTCCGACTTTCGTCCACTGGATTACATGATACAACACGGTGCCTTGGAACCAGAGTGTTATGGTGAGACGGGAACCCCGAGATCGGAGGGCAGATTTGGGCAGCCAGGTAGCCCGACGGTCGGTGTGATGCTTGTGCGTGCCGTGACATGTGTTTGAACGGAAGACAGGTGGGGGTTGACATCACCTCTCATTCAGACACTGATATAGAGGGATTTGTGGTTATAATCACACAAATAATATCACCAAACTGGGTGTCATTGAATGGATAACGCCACTGTTTCAATGTCATAATGGACAGGTTGCATTCGTCCATGCGTAAAAGACTCTACAGTTTGCCACAACACATCGAAAAGAAAGCTTCCATCATGGGTGATGCAGAAGGCACGGACAAGGACACCCGGAGGAAGAGCATCCGCATGAAGCCCCTGCCTTCGCCGACCTCGACGGGGGCGAGCTACAAAGGCATCGGGGAAACCAAAAGCGGAGAGTCGGTGATCATGGAGACGGACATCGGGAGAGCCGCGAAAACCAGCTCCAACGGGGACTGCCGGCGGTTCCGAGGCAGCCTTTCATCGATCACCAGTCGGCACGTCCATGACTCGGATGCAGCGGAGGAGAGGCGTCTGATCACGGAGGCAGAAGTGACCCCGAGCGAGGAGAGCCCCCCTGGAGCCGCGGGTGGCGACGCGGAGCCCGGGGCGCAAGGCGACGGCGCCGGTGATGGTGCTGCGCACGGTGTCGGTCAGCAGCAGGACACCCCCGATCAGCAGGCTGGCTTTATAAAGCTGGAGGGCATCGAGCAGATTTTACCGGACGACGAGAGATATTATCAAGCCGGGTTCATGCACAGGCAGTTCGGGGCGATGCTGCAGCCGGGGGTCAACAAGTTTTCCCTCAGGATGTTTGGGAGCGAGAAGGCGGTGGAACGGGAGCAGGAGCGGGTCAAATCCGCCGGTTTCTGGATTATTCACCCTTACAGTGATTTCAGGTAAACCGTCCATCCGTGTCTCTATAAATGCTGTTTATTTTACTCCTGGATAAAAGGGTGTGTGACAGACATGCGGGGAGAGTGGAGGTTATTTATTGACCCCTCCAAATAAAGCATTTCTCTGTAAATATGTGTGGTGTGTGTGAACACAGGCAGGCAAATGTACATTATGTTAATAATGTCAAACATCTAATATTTGTATCCCCAAATTAATTGCATTGAAGTGAGGCAGGTTTCTGGACGAGCATATCAGCTTAAAGTTTATATGTTGTGATTATGAATAATATTACATTTCATGGTTAAGACCAGTGATCATTTAGATGAATTATTTTTATTTATTATTAGATTTTTTTAACTCTTTGACCTCATACATTCTCTGATTAATCAATTTGCCAACCCAGTAGCACTCATAAAATCAAATGTCACTTAAAATTTGGGAGTCAAAGACATTTGTATGGCAGTCACATGTGAGAAACTTGTTTTATTTTATTGTTTGCATTTTTCTTCTGTTTGAAAATGTGTTTTCCTGTCATTGTGCAACAGATCAGGCCCAGCTCACATAGCTGACGGTTGAGCTGCATTAGCTGCATGAATTTTGCGTAAATCCACGCACTCTCTCTCTCTCTCTCTCTTTATTAATTAACGCATGTCCTTGTGGGTGACATTGACTATAGATTGGATATGTTGGGCTTGCAAATACTCGTTGGTGCACGTTTGCATCAGGATTCGTTTGTGATCAACACAACACCAGCTGACGATGCACCAACCAGAAACAATTTCAACAATATTAATAATATCACGGTTTAAAGAAAATCATTGGAGCTATTTTCTTATTGTACCATCTTTCCTGTTTCAGGCAACTGATGGAGTAAATGAGTTTATCTGGACAATGTACAGTGTTCACTGAAGTTGTGTGGTGTGATTGGGTTTGATTTACACACTGTTTTCATTCATGAATCGATGGGCTAACTCACGCTGCTCAGAGGGCAGGGTTAACATATAACCCCGCCCCCTCAGGTCACATGACTGCTGTCTGTGCTCCTTACCATTGATTGGGTGAAATGCTTTTATTCTCTGGGCATTATAAGATTGCATTGGTGTTTTTGGAGCACATGAAAAAAGACTGATATAATACAAAAGACTGCGGTAGACTGATGTAAGGCTGATTTGTTTCATCCTGGTTTTATTCTGTGTGTGTCTGTGTGTTTACTTAGCTGTATACTGGGGACAGATTTGTACTCAAAGGTCAGCAAAACATGATAAATCTAAGCAAAACCCCCTTATCTTCAGATAGACGAGTAAATAAAACTGTAGTTTGGTCTTTCTTCGAGAACAAATTGTTTTCTTTCATTAACAATCTCTGTTCATCCTGCGTCCTTTAATATTTAAAAGGAACTTTACACAGTTTAATCTGTACAACAATAGTTGTATGTCTGGTAAGAGCAGAGATGACCTCATAGTGTATGGGTTTGAATTGACACAGGGCTGTGAGTCATTACACGTAATGATGGTGTTTTCTGCATCTTTAAGCAGGTCGGATGACAGATCGCTCATAGATGTGCTGGTGTTCTTCAGAACCCCACACACTGTTGCTGTGACCCGATAATAATATCTGTGTCTCTCTCACTCTGAACACAATCGAGACGATGTCCAGCGCTGATTACAAGCCCGATCATCTCCTGCATAAACCTCCATCATTACCAGTCAAACGCTGTCATTATAGAAGATAAAGGACAGGTTCTTCAGATGGAGGTCTGGAGTCCTCTCGTCTTACTGTCGACTGTCCACACAGGCGTCGTCTTTGTGAGGCAGCATTAGGGACCCGACAGCTCAAATTATAAATCATTTTTATAAAATTACCGTTCAGTTTCATTACCGTAAAATCACAGTAAAATAAGCAGGCCATTTTGAAAACCGATCTACTTGCTCCATAACTGATTTTTGATTATTTTAAACCAAAAAATGTTACGGATTGCAGCTTTAATATAGTTAATACTAGTTAATAATAGTTAATATAGCTTTAATAATAGTTAATACAATTTGCACTATTTTGTTCACGTAGCTTGCCGCAATGCATTCTGGGATCTTAAAAGAGAATTTTGTGGTAACCTTATGTAAGAGCCATAGGAACACCTGAACACTTAAGTAGGTGTAGGAACAGAGTTAATTTAGTACCTTCTAAATGACGTTACTCTATTCCTTACAAAACACACTTCTCCTCACCTCTAAAACACTCCTCTGTGCCGTGTGTCATCCACACTGTATTTATCTTGTCATGCTCTTAAAGTACTTAAAGTGCTTGTTGTATCTGTGGCTGTCGAGCAGAGACAGCTGTGGTCCGGACCTCCTCTTATAACAGATGGGATGGGGAAACAGGAGGAAGTTTAATGTTTTCATTTGCATCAGGGTGGTGTATGTTTACTGTTGCGTAATGGGCATGTAATTAGTGTTTTAGCATATGCATGAGAATGAACCCCCATTTTAGCGGCACTTAAATCCACTGGCTGTGTCATTATAGAAGCTGCAATTAAAAATCTTCCACATCTCCGTCCATCCGTATGCAGGAAATTAGCATATCGCTTCAGCTCTTCTGCAGGTCATGAGCAGCAGATCTGGTGATTGGCAGAGATCAGATCCGGTTTTAAAATCCGTGTGAACCAGAAGATGCAACTTCTGTGTTGTAATTTAATGTGAAATAGAAAAATTGAGGGTGTGGCTTGTTTTTTCCCACCAGGATTTGATTGGCTCTACAATAGCAGGCATTTTAAAGTTCATAGCAGACTGACCGGAGGGGTGTGGTTAACTGCTCAGGCTCCGCCCAAGCTAATGACAGATCAGTGTTTATAACGGTCTTCTTATCTCACCCCGATTCAGGTCAGATTTCCCAGGAAATGTCAGTTTGGCTTCATTTGACTTCAACATACGTAAAGAAAAGCAAGAAAGCTGCAGTTTTATGTTTCAAACAGAGATGGCGACAGAGAGGCAAAAGTTGCAGTTTAAATGAGTGAGACTGCTTGCACAGGCCCCTCGTCCACACTTCATAAGGTGCAACAGCTACAATAATTGAAATGTCAGGGAGCAGTGAGTCTAAGTAAGACTCAGCCTTGTTGAATTGACCTGTGGAAAATGGTTTGGAGTGAAGAAGTGAATATTGAATTTGTTTAGTTCTCCCAGCAGACCGGTGGAGAACCCTGACCGTACAGTATTTACTCCGACTGTATGCGATCATATCACAAAAGGTTTACTGTGTGTGTTGTTAGCATCTGCTTTTGTTACAGTACGTTTGAATAAGGTTGAACTTTTCTCTGTTGCGTTTCACACGGTGTTGGTCTTATGTTACCTCAATTTGAAAGCTCTGATTGAACATGGTTGTCTTGCAATTGCTTTCCCAGCTAGCAATTCTAGGTTGTAAGAATGTTTCCCCAACATTTCCAGTAAATAGCAAAACATAAAAAACTTTTATTTGGAAGTTCCAGGAACGTTCAAAACTGAATAATTAAACAAATGTTTTTGATATATATGACACTTTTTTTGATAACTTTGAGAGATCTTTTTGTCGACGTTTTGAGAATGTTCCCTGTTAGCTGGGTTTGCTGCTGCTATCAGTGTGAGCGACCCTGAACAACTTCACAACTGTTTGGAGACCAGCAGCCCAAGGTTATAATAACACTCGCTAACACTTTACATTCGTCCTTGCTACACGTTAATATAATTATCGATAGCAATAAAAACTAATATTGTGCAATTACAGGAAATAATTACAGATTCGTAATTTGACTCGCTAATTAAATTTCACTGTAACGGGCACATCAAGCCGGGCTGCTTGTTATAGAACGTGACCATCTTTATTTTCTCATGTCAGATATCGTATAATATGAGTAGGAGTACAGGAAGTTTTCTAAAGCAAGCAAGGATTAAAACGTGCAGCATAATCCAATCTGTGGTCTCATTTCCAGCGAGAGGAGAATCTCCCCCCTCTTGTCTTTTTTATCCAGTCTTAATTAAACCTTTTATCCCACAGAGAAACAACTGAAATGAGGTGGACGATCTTTCCCGAGCAGATCTTTCTTTAGTTTCTGAAGGGAAAGACTGAGAGCACAGTGGCGTTCTAGTGACACGCACAGAGTAGAAAGGCAAGTGTTGCATTAGAATTGCGTTGAATGTTGCGTGTCTCAGGACAGAATTCAAACTGCAGCACCACTGCATGTTGTCTGTATGTTTGCACTATAGTGGCTGTTATGAGCAGTTTGAAAAGAATCCTAACTCTAAATAAATTAGTCAATAATACAAATTAAGGTTATTTTATTCAGTCAAAGGTTTAATGTTTTTCTAGATAACTATCTCTAACAATTAAAAAGTAACAAACAAGTCACTTTTGCAGAATAATCCTGACGGGTGATCAGCGCTGTTTCTGAAGGGTGTATTTGATTTATTTTATTGATATTTGTAAAGACTCTGGAGAGTTTTGCCTCTGTCAGTACTGAGGTTTGTTACCAGCGCAGGAAAGTAAGACCGCATGTTAACACACCCTCACGTCGTGCATTGAGTGAATTTTGTTTCTGCTGATGTTTTTTTTGAGAGTTACGTGGAAGTGAGCGATTGCTAGAGGTTAATTTGGTCTGATGTGTCTGCCGGTTATTTCCACGTCTGTTGCCCGTCTCTCCTCCTCTCTTTGTTTCTGTCTTTCTCTCTCTTTCTCTCTCTTTATTCGTCTTGCATAATCAGCTGCACGTCTCCCTGAAGGGACTTACCTCAACAGCAGGAAGAATAGAGGTCATCTCTGCTTTAGATTTCCTCTCTCTCTCTCTCTCTCTCTCTCTCTCTCTCTCTCTCTCTCTCTCTCACTCTTTCTCTCTCTCTCTCACTCTCTCTCTCTCTCTCTCTCACTCAGATCGAGCTGAATTCATTAAAGCGAAGTGAAGCTGCTTCAGAATACAAAATGATGCGCATTAGTTTGATGTTCCTTTGTTGCATTTGTACGTTTGTTCACACTGATAGCAGCAAAGTTCTCTCAAAGTAATCAAAAACGTTCTTGCAGGAACATTAGCAGAACATTTTTAATGTTAAATGTGTATATATTTAGAGTGTTACTCTTAAGTAGTCAGTGGAACAGTTGTAAAGTGTTACAGAATGAGAGCTGAACTGATGCAGAGTGATCATGTACAGCACACACACACACACACACACACTTGACTGGCAGCTCAGACGACTGTCTGGTCTTCTCCCCAGGTTTTGATTACACCTGATTGTTGAGTGTGCTTTTCTATTGATTTGTTTGGGTCTCGCAGGTTTACGATGGTGTTGCACTCCTGATTTTTTCGCTGGCAGCACAAGACAGGAGCTCTTCAGACCTGCTCACGTGCCTGTATCACCGTTTAATATGCACAAATACAGGAGATGTAGACAGTATGACCGTATTGCACCGCTACAGAGAACAGCTGAGTTCTCCTTTCATAGTGTTTATGGTTATGACATCACAAACACAATAAAGCTGCACTCTGTAACTTCTGCCATTGTGTTTGAAAACAACTCTGCAAGTATCCTGCAGTTTTATTTTCTTAACATGGATGACAAAAACGCTGCACCAATCTACAGCACCCCCACACACGATTTAGTAGCCCAATATTCTTCTTTATGTTTACAGACAGACATTTCCAATGAAATTAGACAATCACTTACATTATAAATCATTATTATAAACGTACAGTTGTGAATCAGGGTAAGATACAGAGATTGTGTTGAACACTGATCTGATATGTACTAATCAATCAATATTTTTTTTATTTAACCAAAACGTTACGGTTGTGGTCTTAAATGTCAGCTAATGTTTACTGTACGCACCAGTGCCTGTTTAGTTTTTTATTTGACACGTCGCGCGCGAGGTGATGAGCGCTCTGAAAAAGTGACCGGCTGCCTCGCCCCCTCCTGCTGTCATTCAGTGAAGGTAAAGTAGGAATTACTGAGTGTCCTGGATGGACTGAAAGTGGGGTAATCAGAAAGGCCAGCAGTTTCAGGAGCACACCACAGAGGGGATTATTCCAACACAATTTATTTAATGGAGGGCTGCAGCTCTGATGTTGGGATGAGACAGTGGGAGGGGAGAAATAATGCCGCTCACTCAGTGACTCGCTCTCTCACTTACAAAGAGGTTAGCAAACAGTACACAGGCTAACACTGACTGCCTGCAAATGACTGGAACAGTTTCTCAGTCTGTTTGTGTGCGCTGTGTTCACTGGATCTCACACCAACGTATTCTCCTGATTCAAATTTAAATGTTGCAATTTGAAGGTTTTGAAAAATGTTTTTATGACCAGTGACATTTCTGTGCGCTGTAAATATTGTACTACTCACAACGAAGCACATTTTCTCCCAAAGTCTAATTTCTTTGATGCAAAAAGCAGTTTTTATACCATTTAAATAGTAAATTAGTATCATGGTAGTATTTCTTACATGATGATGTTCCGTATCATGGTAATATGTCTTTCTGTAGTACAGTAAAAGGAACACTGTATTACAGTAATGAAAATCACATTTTTTTATTTTGGAGGGTTGTTGATATGAAGAACCAGACATGCTTTCTTTATATGTTAAAGGTTTCCCAGCTTACAATTTTAGGTTGAAAGAATGTTTCCATTAAGTATCAAAAACGTTAAAAATGTAATTGTGTTATGAGGTTTTAGGAGCTCTAGTTAGAGTTCTAGCTCTAGTTTTTTAGATGTTGCTTAACGTTATTGATTAGTTATGATAACCTTTTTCAAACATTTAACTTTGTGACGTTTCTAAAATGTTTCACTAGCTACTTAAAGAATAACATTCTGATAAAATAAGGTTCTACTAATGCTTCTGCAAGAATGTTTTCGATAACTTTGGGAGAACTTTTAGAGAACGTCAGCCAACGTTCTGAAAAATGTTCCCCGTTAGCTGGGTTTAGAGATCTTTTGCACTTTGTTAGTTCTGTTAGAGCATGGCTCTAACCACTGTAGCTCAGTGGTTAGAGCATGGCGTTAACAACGCCAAGGTCATGGGTTCGATCCCAGGGATTGCACATACTCAATGTATAGTGATCAATGTGTGGTATAATGCAATGTAAGTCGCTTTGGATAAAAGCGTCTGCCAAATGCCTAAATGTAAATGTAAATGTTAATGTTCACGACACATTCATGTGGAAATCACATGTTGTTCATTTATTTGTCATGAGGCGAGTGTTTATGAGACCGTGTGCTCTGAGGCGCAGTAGACGGATGATTGACAGCTGATCTCAGAGTTCAGACAGCAGCAGATAGAGAGGAATGTGGCGCCGCAGTCAGTCAGTCACAGTGAGAGTCAAGCACACACTGTACTTATGATAACTGCTGCTGTAATCAAACATCTGTGGTTTTACTCTGAATGACTGTCATCACTCCAGAGACTCTACAGATGACTGACACTCCATTTAAAGCAGAGCAGGTGATTTCTTCCAGAAACATCTTTTGTTACGCTGGTTAAAAGTCTCTTCACATGCTGATAGCAGTCACTGCATAACGTTTACATACACTTAATTCTGTGGAAGGTGCAGGACCATAAAAGGTTCATCCAATCATTACGTTCAGTCCGAAAACAGTGGTAGGCTGTCCTACTTGCCTGTCATGCTATGTATTTGCATACCTCCAAACTTCCTAAGACTCACGCGCGCGCGTGTGCACACACAAAAGCTTGACTCTGTCACACTCATTGGCTGATATCTGTGATGGGGACCTCTGTTAGAAACATACACACACTCAAGCTCAGATACCGAGAGATAGAGAGAGATTAAATTGCAGGATTCTTCTCGGTAGGGAAATCAGTTTTAGCCTTTTAGTTATATAATGGCTGTAACAATTATTGTTTTATAGGAACCGTTCAGTCAGTAATGAAATTTCTCTCATCATGTACTCAGTCATTTTAGAAATGTTTTGATTTCTTTCACAGTGTTTGTGTATCTTAAAAGGTTGAGCATGACAGCGCGCACACACACGCACGTTTTCTATCTAAATATCTACATTCCATAGACTTTTATAGTTTATATACACAGCTAGTTATAAACACTATAACCTAACCCTAACAGAAAAAAAAAGATGTCACCAAAAGGAGATTTGTTAGGTTTTGCTGATTTGTTTTGGTGCAAAAAATATATTTGGTACATCTCCAATATATGGTTAAGTAAACACACACATACACAGATGTGCCCAATCATTAGTATCTCCTGAAAAAGTTGAGCTTCACTGAGCTGGACAGGGTGCAAGAGAACAGACTAATTCATACCGGCACGTTATATTGCAGCTGTCTGACACAACATGATCCAACATCCGCCCCTGTCTCTCTCTCTTTAATGTGTCATGAGGGTGTGTGTGTTGCCAGATGGTACATCCACTTTTGATAGAGATTCTCTCAGCAAACAAACTTGTGAGCAACAACCATCTTGAACAACAAACAACCGCCTCACTAGCAAATGCACAACAAAAGCAAGAAAGTGCATTATTCAGAAGAGTGATCTTTATAATTCATGTTCATAAATTAGTTGAGTCAGAGCATCAGAAACAAACAGTCAGAGTGAGAAACACACAAGTGGAGGAACAGTGAGATGTATGAGGCTTTAATCAATACTTCACACTGTAAGTCAGCTGTTGTAAACGTACCGATGTGTGTAACATTTAATAACAACTGGCACACATGCACACGCACGTAGCCATGTGACTGCTGTGTCTCTTTTTTCCATGATAACAGTCTCTGTGTGTGTAAGTGTGTGTGTGTGTGTGTGTGTGTGCGTGCAGGAAGGGGGTTATCATGTAGCTGGAGGCACTCAGAAGGTGAAAACATGTAATGGACTTTCTCTTAGGAAAACATTCTCTCTCTCTCTCTCTCTCTCTCTCTCTCTGTAGTGGATGAGAGAAATATCATGTAGCATCACAGACGTGTATACGTGATGTTGTGTGTGTGTGTGTGTTAATGCACTCTCTCTCTCTGTTCTGAACAGTTTGAAGCACAATCTGCTTAATTGTCGAAGCTTTAATCTTTCACACTTGTTGTGTTTTGTTCTTATTTTGTAAAATAAGATAATTTTTGTGCTCCCCTCCACTTTCTTTCTCTGTCTCTCTCTCACATACACACACTGTAAGTCTCTTTCTCCGCTCTCTGCCTTTTCATCCTGTCATTCTCTCTCTCCCTCTCTCTCTCATCCTTCTGTTTTTCTCTTTCTCTCTGTTCCTCCTGTCGATCTCTCTCTCCTTCTTCTGTCGTTCTCTTTCTCTCTCTGTCTCTCTCTCTGTTCCTCCTGTCATTCTCTCTCTCTCTCTCTCTCTCTCTCTCTGTTCCTCGTGTTGATCTCTCTGCCTCCTCTCTCCTGTCATTCTCTCTCTGTCTCTTGTTCTCTTCTTCTCTGTGGATGTGTGAGGAATTGTAAATAGTAGATGGACGCTATTTCCGTCTCACAATATTAAACACACACACACACTGTATTTATAGGAAGACGTGTCTTCATGCTGGGATTTTTGATGTATAATAAAGCAGGGTGTATTTCTGCGCGCTTGAGCTAAAACATGTTTCATTTAAAACAACACTCACACTTAGGTCTGTCAGTGTTTAGTAATACAGCAGTATCTGGATGAGCTCAGAGCAAACAGACACGGGCTAAAAGCCTTCAGACTCCAGCTATGGGTGTTTAATAGCCTGAATCTCCAGTCATGCCACCAGCAGAACCTCGTCTGGTCCAGATGACCCAGTTAAAGCTGTTGCTGTGTGTGGAGATGCAGCTGCTGAACAGCAGGAAATGGGAAATGTAAAAGTATGAATCTGTTACACAATAACTGGTGTTTTCTTTGTGTGTGTGTGTGTAAGCTGTCGGTGAAATGACATGAGTGTTGAATGTAATTTTGCTGTGATGTGTGTGATGTTCTCCGGGGTTTTTAACACAGCTGTGAAGAACAATGTCAAAAACATCACGCTAAATATAACACGCTGTGACAGTGATCCAAACTCTGGGATTCCCTTGTTACTTTGAACAATTTCAATTACTGTCAGTGTTTCCTGTGTGTGTGTGAGTGTAATTACTGTCTCTTCAGAAATGCTGTGATTTGTCCACAAATAGCTGAATGTTCCCAGCTAACAGGGAACCTTCTAAAAATGTTGGCTCACATTTGAAGTTCTTTCAAAGTCATCATCATCAAAACATTCTTGCAGTAATGTTAGTAAGACGCTTTTTCATTATATATTGTATATATCAAAAATGCCATTTTTAAGTAGATACTGGAACATTTTAAAATCATTACAGAACACAAAATGTTTGAACGACGTTCTTATAACCAAGCGATAGCGATAATGCAGCGTCTGAAAACTGGATGTGTTGAACATTCCTGGAACTTTCATAACATTTTTAACATTTTTGTTATTAAATGGAAATGTTCCCACAACCTAAAATTGTTAGCTGAGTTTCTGCTAAGAGACAATAAGTATTCAGAACGTAATCAAAACATCTCCATCAACACAAGAAACTCAGGCTGCTTTAAAGCGGCTTTTACCTCCAATATGGATTTTTATAGGCGGCCTAAATTCAGGAGGGTACATCAAGCAGAACCAGACGAGCGGATCACAACACTGACCTTCTCAGAGCCAGGAGGATATATCACCAACAACAGAACCAATCTACATTCAATTACCAACTGGGCCAAGAGGGCAATTCATAAGTAAACACACACGGGTACACATATACCCAGTTAACAATTTTAGATTGCAAGAACATTTCCCTAACGTTTCCTTAAGTAGCAAAAACGTTAAAAAAATTATTTAGAATGTTCTAGGAACGTACAAGGTCAAATTTTTTAGATGTATTTTTAGATGTATAACCAAAATTGCTTGGTTATAAGAAAGTTATTCAAACATTTTATTAATACTGTAATGTTTTTAAAATGTTCCAACGTAACAGCTTAACACTAACATTTTTAATATATGATACTATATGCAAGAGTTACTGCAAGAACATTTTTAATAACTTTGGGAGAACTTTAAGAAAATGTTAGCCAGCGTTCTGAGAATGTTCCTTGTTAACTGGGTACACACCCATGCAGCCTCTGCTGTGAGGATGGTATAGGTCAAGCTGCATACATTAAACTCCAGTGTTTACCGTGGTGAATGCTGCAGAATCCAGCCGAATGAATTTCTGATTGTCATTTGTCTCCTGAGTGCATCCTACTTACATTTATAAGCTAAAATCCACTGAATGTTTTTCAAATGAATTGCCAAACGAAATGTCCCCTGTCAGACGGATGTGTGCCTGCAATCACAATCTGAATAATTATGTTGTGTGTGAATCTATGAGTGATCATGTACTGTGTTTATATGATGTAAGCTCAGGAAAAGCTGATTTCAAGTCAAACACTGAATTTTGTTTGTTTTGTCTGGAGGTTCACGACGATTCTTCAGATTGTCATTATGATCTATGAAAAAATAGTTTTTAAAATGATCTTAAAAAAAAGGGATCCAGAGCTGGGGAATTTCAGAAACGTTCAGTGTTTTTGTAGCTCAGTTGGTAGAGCATTGTGCTAACAATGCAAAGGTCATGGGTTCGAGTCTCAGAAAGCACATGCACTGATATAATATATATGTGCATGAACTGTCCCTTTAGATCAAAGCATCTGAAAAATGCATAATTATAACTTCAAAGTTGGTACATTACATTAATTAATGGGAATTAAAGGTCATTCATTGGAAATTTTGGGGTAATCTTTAGAAACTGTATCATATACAACCATAAATATAAACATATTCGCTTCCTCGACATATGACTCATATTCATCTACTAACAGATATTTCTATAAATTCCAATTAAGTAGAGGCAACCCTAGTTTTAGATCAGTTCAAGCAATATGCATGGTCATGCCAAAACCAGTGTGTAATCACAAAAAACAACGTTTTACTGGTAAGAGGAACTAGAATCTTCTCACTGGTTATAAGCTGCTCTTAACCTGGTCACCAGCTCAACAGATTAGTCAGCCTGGGCTGTTTTTCTCTCAGGGGTTTATTATGAAAGCACACGCAGCATGTATGTAATTAAACCCTCAAACTTATGGGATGACAAAAATCTGGTTGTCTGTACGTATCAAAATAACACTTAATGTTTATGTTACTTAAAGGAAGCATTAGAGAAACGTTCTTACAACCAAAAATTGTTAGTTGGGAAGCCATATCTGGAGACCAGAAGATGAGAACTGAGAACACTGGGAATTGACCATGCAGACCATCTAGCGCTTAAGAGTTTCCTCAAAAACGGACTGATTGCTCTCTGTGTTTCTCCTCCAGGTTTTACTGGGATCTGACCATGCTGCTGCTGATGGTGGGCAATCTCATCATCATTCCTGTGGGCATCACCTTCTTCAAAGATGAGCACACGCCCCCCTGGATCGTCTTTAACGTGGTTTCTGACACCTTCTTCCTAATGGACCTGGTGCTGAACTTCCGAACCGGGATTGTAAAAGAGGATAATGCTGAGATCATTCTGGATCCACAGCAAATCAAGATCAAATATCTGCGTTCATGGTTTGTGGTGGACTTCATCTCTTCCATCCCCGTGGACTACATCTTCCTCATCGTGGAGACACGCATCGACTCCGATTTCTACAAGACGGCGCGCGCTCTGCGGATCGTACGCTTTACGAAGATTCTCAGCCTGCTGAGGCTGCTGCGGCTCTCGCGCCTGATTCGCTACATTCACCAGTGGGAGGAGGTGAGCGGAGGTTATCTCCAAAATTACTGGCTAAGATCACAATCAAAAACTACATTTCAAACAAACTATTAATACACTGACATTAACTGTACCATTAATTCTGTTTCTTATGCTCACAT
Source organism: Botia almorhae (assembly GCA_036877575.1). Lineage (NCBI taxonomy): Eukaryota > Metazoa > Chordata > Actinopteri > Cypriniformes > Botiidae > Botia > Botia almorhae. The sequence goes on from JAZGTJ010000484.1 coordinate 74,396, forward strand.
TGTGTTATAAAAACAAGTTTTTTTTAAATCACTTCAGGTACTGCACATGCACCAAGACAGTCAAGTATGATGCGATTTTTGGTGATTTTTTTTTTTGCAAATGAGATTTGAGAACTGTTGCTAAATGGAACATTCAGATGCTAAAATGAAAACAGAATTTTTACTTCTCAGTTTTAAGCGAAATATGAGTAGTGAGTTAACGTTGATGTGCAGTAAAAGGGTAGAGCTAAAAAAAATTAATTAAAATTACCAAGACTAAAATTATTAATAATTACTAATAAAATTTATGTGAACAGCAGAGCTCAGATCATTTAGTGTTTCAGGCAGAATTTCATGAAAATTGTTTTTATATTGAGATTTTAGTATATCTGGCAAATCTGAGCACAGCCTGAGACATTGTTGAGATCTCTTCTAAAACTCTAGAGGAGAAACGTGAGGTCTGTTTTTCAGGAGAAACCATTGAGAAGCTGGAGGCTTCGGCATCCCTTTGTTCTTCATTGATTCTCTTACTGATTCTCTGATATTGATCTGCTGTGGAAGAGCTAGATGTTTTTGTTGCGTAATGGAAACGCTAAGGTAACGCTCTTACCCTTTAGGGACACATGGTTTGTGTTTTGTGATGTCATTGGGTGTCTACACCGAATCTGTGTTTGGCAGAAATCACAGACTGAAAGCAGCATATGTTTCCTGACTCTCATCCTCAGGGCCTTCTGGGAGTTTTGGCAGAAATCTGAGTGTTGAGTGCTACACGTATCAATTAATGAATAAGCAAATGAATATTCTACAGTAGAGTGGTAACATTAGTCTGTAATTCTCCCCCATCCTCTTGAGCAATGCCTGGAGGATGATTAAAGCAATGATTAGAAACGTCTCTCTCTCGCTCTCTCTCTCTCCATCAGTAGGTGAACAGGGTCTCAGAGGTACATGGTGAGAAGTGAATCCACAGAACACAGCTGGGGTCTCCTTCGCTCTGTCACATGACAGCTTGTCTGTCTCTTAGCTCTCCAAAGATTGAACATGCTCTTTATAGCATGCAACACATTACAGAAAGGAGACCCAGCTAACAGTTTAAGGTTGTAAAAACATTTTCCTAATGTTTCCAGTAAATAAACAAAAAAAACCATTATTTTAAATGATCTAGGAATGTTTAAAAAATCCAGTTTTTTAGATATTGTATTAACACTGCGTTATTCAAACATTTTTTAATGCTGGAACATTTTTGATAACTTTGAAAGAATTTTTGGAGAATGTTAGCCAACATTCTGAGAGCGTTCCCTGTGGAGTTACTCAGATGATTTTTGAAAACCCTTGTCCAAACATCTGTGGGCTTATTTAAAGTCGATTGAAATATCTGTTCTAAGATCTGCGTAAAAAGTTGTTAAATCCTATAATATAAATCCTTTAAAAGTACAGTTAGAGCAGCACTACAGGAAGATTGATGGACAGTGTGTGTGTGTGTGTGTGTGTGTG
>JAZGTJ010000484.1:75905-107757 GCA_036877575.1 Botia almorhae
GTACATGGGCAGATGAGATGGACACTGTAATGTGCGAGAGGACTTCGATGGGGGCGGAAATGAAAGACTGTCGCGTCAAAATATCACCTGTCATTTTAAATGAACCGTGTCTGCTATTACATCAGTTCAGTGTGTCTAACTGTCAGAAGCAGAGAGTGGGCTCTGGTTTATAGAGCTATTTTTACCACTGAATGTTTAGGAAAGAAAACCAAAGTTCTCGTGTGGCTGTTTTATTACTTTTCTATATTACCTTGTTGAGCAGCAAAGCGTCAGTGAAATGTAATTATAAAGTGATGTACCAGCCTGTCTGTCTGTCTGTCTGTCTGTCTAGTAAACTGTTCAGTATTGGTGCTGTTTAAGAAATGTTCCTCACACAAGTCACTCTCCTGTGAGTGAATCCATTTAGTCTGTATGTTATTCAATCATACCCAGATGAGGGCTTTAATGACTGACTCCTGCCTCTCACTGAGGCTGCTCAGAACACGCTCACCTTCAGCATCCTGGACCATTTCTGGACCGTCACTGAGTGTATTCATGAAGTGGATATTTTTAAGAGCTGAAGTACCCCCTCTTCCCAGCTAACAATTTTAGGTTGTAAGAACGTTTCCGTAATGTTTTCAGAACAGTTTTACTTAATAACATTTTTGATATATGTGATGTATAACATTCTGATATATGTGATATATATAACAAAGTTCTCTTAACGTTATTTCCAAATGTTTTGATAACCTTGAGAGAACATTCATCAGCATTCTGAGATCGGTCCCTATTAGCCGGGTTGGCCGCATTATGCTAACCTCTGTCACGGCGTACGTGGGACGTTGCGAGTACTTCTCAACAGCGAGAGTTAGCAAGAACAACATTAGCATGAGGGATCATTTGTGTGTGTGGAGCTTTGGAAACAGGACCATCTGTGTTTGTTTATTGAGTGGAGGCAGGGAGTCCGTCTCGATTAATTCTGGCATCTGGGATTGTTCTGATTTATGCGTTGTGCTGGATGAAAAACAGAAGATGCATTAAGTGCCTGACATCTCTGAGGTGCTTCAGTGAAACACCACAGACTCTGTGGATGTGATGAGGGCTGTGAAAAACACATATTTTTAAGATCTCACCTGTTGGAGTGTTTCTGAAGAACTGATCAGCAGGTGTTCACAAAGTGCTGTATATTAGTATCTGGTTTGGGATCATCTTTAGATGCAGATCGGATGTGTTTTTCTGTTCACACTGGATGTGTGTTCAGGTTGTTTTGAAGTGATTAAATGTTGGTTTCATTTTTGTTACTAGAAACGCTGAACTATAATTGAACCAAATCAACTACTGTCGCACAGTGCGGTTAAGTTAGTGTTGTGTTACTACTTAGTTATTGTGAAACATTAAACCTAATGGAACGAATGTGCTAAAACAAGCAGGTTTGGGTTTGGACCAACCAGTGTGACCATCTGCTAGATTTGACATGAAGTCAGTTTTGCCTCTCTCCCTCTCCCTTCTGTCTCTCTCTTTTTGTTTCTGTCTCTATCTCTCTGTGTCTAGCTGTCTCATATCTTATCTGCTTCATCAGTCAGAACCGAGTTGTTTAGTCACTGTGTGAATCTCTCATCTTTAATGTGCCTCCATGCCAATTAGAGTCACAGATGTGTGTGCCTGTATGTGTAGGTTTGTCTGTCTGTGTGTGTGTGTAGGTTTGTCTGTTTGTGTTTTTTGTGTGTCTGTGGGTTTATCTGTTTGTGTGTGTGGGTGGGTGTGTGTGGGTGTGTGTGTGTGTGTGTGTGTGTCTGTGTGTGTGTGTGTGTGTGTGTGGGTGGGTTTGAGATAGGGATGTTTAATGGNGTGTGTGTGTGTGTGTGTGTGTCTGTGTGTGTGTGTGTGTGTGTGTGTGGGTGGGTTTGAGATAGGGATGTTTAATGGCCTCAGTGGTTGTTGTGTGTTTGTACTGTGTAGATCTGCTCCTCTTCATGTCTTCATGCACATTCTTCTTTATTCCCCTGATTCACAGTAATGACTGTAATATTATGGCAAATGTTAAAGAGGATTTACACAATTCACCCCGAGCATGTTTCTGTTTAATTGCATTACAGTCTGTCTCAGTTTCACCATCATTAGAAGAGCACAGAGAGAGAGAGAGAGAGACCTCAGCTGATCTGTGTGATGTCTTTCTTGTTGTGGGTTTTCTGTACATTTGAGTGATGTTCCACTGGGCTGATGTGATGAGTGAAATCTCTGGTCTTACGGGTCACTTAGAGGTCATTTAATAGCCAATGAAATTTTAATGCAGTCATAAAACACAGCATCTGAACACCAAGAGTAGATTCACATGCTGGAACGAGTTAACATGTCTGACTCTATATAACATCATATCTCACATGCACGTGCAACTATTCTTCAAATCAGTAATCGTTTTCACTGAAAGTATTGTTTGTACAAATTGTGTTTTGTTCTACATCCCTAAACGGTGTACATCTCCAGCCTGTCGCTTCAGTGAGGTATTCACCCAGCTAACAATTTTAGATTGTAAGAACGCATGTTTCCATTAAGTAATAAAAATGTAAAAAACTTTATTGTGAATGTTCTAAGAATGTTCAACGTTTTTTTGTCGTGTTAACACTATTGCTAAGTTATTGAAAAGTTATTCAATTCCAATTCTGTTACGTTTTGGAATATTTCACTAACGACTTAAAAATAATGTTTATATAACATTAACTGCAAGCATGTTTTGAGAACATTAGCTAATGTTTTAAGAACGTTCCCTGTTAGCTGGGCTAGTGTAGGAAGCACTATCAGTGTATATCAGCACACTATTTCTGCACATAGACAGATGACTATATACAGTCAGAATCATTATAAAACTGAGCTACATGAAAATCATTTCAACACATTCTCATGTGTCTGAATTCTCTCTGTGTTGCGTATCATGCAGTAAATGCAGGCGGCGGTAATGAGAGTGACTTTTGCGGCTCTATGATTAATTCAGATGCTGTAACTGCTGGGTTTAATGTTACAGAACCAATTAGTCCATCTGGCCTTGATCTGTTTGCCTGCACTCAGAAAGACAGAACCATCGGCACATGATGTTGTGTTCATGATTACCGCGTCCAGGCGGAGGGAAATCTTATTAAAGAACAGCGTACACAGTCGCAGGAGAACAATAACAGACTTTCAGAAGGAAAATCTCCTTCATTAATTTCACAGATACATAGATACATAAACATTACGGAAACGTTTTTTTTTTAACCTAAGACTGTTAGCTAGGTTGGTTTCGGTCTTTTTTTGAAGGAATGGAGGAAATACTGAGGAAGATATTTCTGAAAGCAGAGCTGTTGATAACTGTGAGGTCATTGTTGCTTTAATGGCAGGTAACCACGGACGAGAGAGACCAAAACAAACAAAGAGAGAGACCTTCTGATTTATAGGGCTAATAACGATGGTGTGTGAGCGTATCTCGCACACATAAGCTCTTAAAAGCTGTTTGAAAGTGACTCAAGTGGTTTTTAATAAACACAGGCACATGCCGTGACTTCAGCCAGACTAAGTAGCTTTAAATTGTGGAGGCCATTAACACCCACCTGACCACACGAGCGACTGTAGGCCTCCCAAGAGGACACTTATCATGAGGATTAACCAATCACACGCTCACTCACTCACACTCACTCACTCACTCACTCAGTCAGTATCTGGAGGATGGACACTGGACCTGTTCTTTTTTGTTTTCAATTATTTAAATGATTTGTTAGTGATTCAGAAAAGAAGCAGAAAAGCTTCGTCTCTTACAGACACACAAATGCACAACAGATTTTGCTGTGGGATGTTTTCAGACTTCCTGATTAAAAAAACAACAATGCATTGCGCTTTGTTCGCTGTTTAGGTCATTTAACCATCATATTAAGTAATAAGCAATGAAACTTAAATATTATTAAGACAAATTAAACCTAAAAAAAGTAGGAACAGAGAAAATATAATATTAATATGCAAATATATGTTAATGTAATAAATGACTGAATATAGAGCTTTTATGTACAATCAAAACCTTGTAGATTTTGAAATCTAGTCCTGTATATATGCGAGTTCTTAGAAATGAATACTGATGTGTGTAGAGTAGTTGCAGTAGAGATGGTAAATGAATTACAGTCTAGACGTACAGACCCTCATACAGATAAAGGCTGTGATTGGCCAACATCTCCTGTCCTGTTTCTGCAGATTTTTCATATGACCTATGACCTGGCCAGCGCCATGGTGCGAATCGTCAACCTGATTGGAATGATGCTGTTACTGTGTCATTGGGACGGCTGTCTGCAGTTCCTCGTCCCCATGCTGCAGGACTTCCCTGCCGACTGCTGGGTCTCCAAAAACAAGATGGTGGTGAGTGTTCTCACGCTTCCAGCAGCACAAAATATTTGGTGGAACACAAAAGATATTTTAAGAAATGTCACAATATGAAGTCAGTGGATGCTGCTGTACTTCAAAACATCTTCTTCTGTGTTCCTCCGAAGCAAAACAAGTCGTGGAGGTTTGGAATGACATGAGGATCATTTTTAGGTGTACTCTCTCTTTGTAATTCAATAGCTGGGCTTTAAATTCTTCGTTTGACCAACGTGCTTATAACCAGGCAATAACGTTAATACAACGTCTAAAAAACTGGACGTTTTGAATGTGCCTAGAATCAACCTCAGGAGATGGAGAGGGAGAAAGAGTGACAGAAAAGCGATTGCCAGCTGTGCCTCAAACTAGCTTGTGTGATTTATCACTGGGGTTTATCGATGAGGCCTGCAGTGACTCGAAGGCTTCACTCAGGGGTAACTGCTGCTTTGTGATTGCCTCAGTGTACCATAAGTACCATAAAGCCCGAGATCAGACTCAAACATGAGCATTATCAGTCAGCACCAATCAGATGCACATGCTGTCAGATGAACTCAGATTTACTCAGTTTGTAACGTTTTCAGAGCTGTTACTAAAAGACAGAGAATTTACACTGACATTAGTTTAAACTTGACTTAAGCTATGTTCACACTTGTAATTTTAAGATTCCTTTTCATTATGTTTTTGTTTTTAGTTTAATTGTTGTTTTATTAATATTTTGAAATCTTTCAAAATTAATTTTTATATTTTTAGTTATGTTCATTTTATCTCATTTTTGGTCATTTTTATGATTTATTTTAATATTAAAACAATCCATTAACAACTTAAGGAGAACATTTTTAAAATATGATTTATACATTTTAAACATTACTGCAAGAACATTTTTGATCACTTTGAGAGAAATTTAGAGAACGTTAGCCAACGTTCTGAGAATGTACCCAGAGGTATAGTTCATCGGGGTATTTTAAATACACACTAATGTATTAAAGTAAATAGGCCACATTATGTCTTGTTTTGCTTTACATTTCAAACCTAATTTTCTCCCGTGACGGACTGTCGTTTTAAAACCGCCTTTTTTGGAACACTTTAATAAGCTGTCACTCTCCCTCACAACTGAGCCCTGCAGAGATGAGTCTGAAAGCAATCTGGATGTCACCTCAGAAAGAGCCACTATTGATTCCTCATGGACATCCACAGGACAAGGGCAATTTATTCACTATTTTAGAAACACAGAAATTCAACAACTTTCTAAATAGCTGACCCACTTTTCCCCGCTTGCATTTCATTTCCGCTCCAGTCGCACATATTTTCATCTCGTGCGACTGTGTTTTCTAGCACCGAAGCTCAGAGGAGTCAAAGTGAATTAATATTCATGAGCTCTTTGGAAGCGTTTGAACTTTGTTTTATACACGTACAGCTGAAAGAATTAGAGCTTGATATTTTCAGCCAGATATTCTGTATGTACAATATATATATATTACAATACATGGTAAAACTGCTGTTTGTACCTCGTTTTTAAAGCCATTTTTAAAAATGTTTTAATGGCGGTGGACGACTTGTCGAATCAGAGTTTTTGACAATTCTGAACAACAAACTTTACGTTTTTGATAACTTAATTAAAAGGGCAATTAAAATTACTGCAGTTTTTAAAATGCTATTTGTCGTGTCAAATGTTATTTGAAAAACGTTATTCTTAAATTTTTAGTGGAACGTTTAAAAAAAACACTAACCTTCTTACAACCTACAATTATTAGCTGTGCCGTGGATGTGCTCACTCACCCCAGGTCTCTCTCTCTCTCTCAGAATGACACATGGGGCCAACAGTACTCGTATGCTCTCTTCAAGGCAATGAGTCACATGCTGTGCATCGGGTACGGAATGTATCCACCTGTTGGCATGACGGACGTGTGGCTGACCATTCTTAGCATGATCGTGGGCGCGACGTGCTACGCCATGTTTGTTGGTCACGCCACGGCTCTGATCCAGTCGCTGGACTCCTCGCGCAGACAGTACCAGGAGAAGGTGAGTGACAGCCGCTGTACCAGAGGTGCGGTTCAGAGGTGCATTATGGGTTTGTAATCTACTGATCAAGCTCCAGGCACAACTATGTATGAGACTGACATTAAAGTCACCATGAACTCAAAATATACTATTCTTATTTTTGGTGGAATATTACCATGTTTATTATAAATGATTTATCATTGTTTTTATAAAATTCATGTGTCCTTGTAACTTAATCAGACATTACCCTCATAGCCCCAAAAATGACAAATATAGTCCCGCCCATATTGACTGCCCAATGGCCAAGTGGTTTGTATCCTTCCAACAATCCAATCAAATCTCGAAGAAATCAAGTCTTTGTCCTGCATGTTTTCTCATAACAGAAGCCGCTTCACTCAGATACGCGTCACACACGGAAGACTTTTGAAAAGACGGTTTCATGGTGACTTTAACAAGAATCTTGATTTCTGTGATGATTTCTGATTTACAGTTTTTGTCTGGACATGATTTTCATCATGACATTAAAATCTAAATCTGAGCCATAACTAAAGATCAGAATATTATAGAGGCTTGACTTGACTGGATCCTGGCAACCACCCAGAACATTGTAGCAACTGCATAGCAACAGACAACCCTTAACAACCCCTTCAGAATTTCTTAGCAACGCCCTGGCAACCTTTGTGGCAGATTTTGAATATTCACTTTTTTCACTCATGGTCAGTGGGCAGCACATGTTGCCAGGTGGGGTCCCTAAAGCCCCCTACATGGGTCAGACTCTTTCCTAAAGCCCACCTCACCACGGGCAGCCCGCCACATCACACACCATCTGTTCAGAGGTGGAGGGAGGGGAAAATGAGATGGAGAAAATATATATAGAGGAGAAGGATGGAGGGAAGAGGGATGGATATATTTGGAGGTGGAGACGGGCCTTTTGGTTCTCTGAGTCGTACAGACGGCACAGGCAGGTTCAGCATTCATTAATAACGACATAAAAGCAGATCATATGGTAGGCCATCATTTTGTTTAAAAGAGATGTTTGTGTACATTTTCTGGAGGTTAAGACAGCGGTACTTCATCATATTGTTATTTTGTGATCGGTGCTAAAACAACTTAAAACCGTATCAGGAAGCAGTTTATTCCAGTAAATACCCCCTCAGGAGTATGTGAGCCTCTTGGTACTAAAATAAAACTACATTTAAAAGCGGAGCTAAATTATGTCTTTCAGTGTGTTCCGTACAATCAGAGCAAGAGTCGATTTTTTCCCATAAGCTGAAAAATGGACAGACGTCAAAAGTCAGTTTACATGAGGCTCAGAGAATCACAGAGAGAAAGAGAGAGAGAGAGAGAGTGATGAAGCAAGGACTCTGTTAGAATGACAGCAACCTTTCTGCCTTTAACAGGAAATTGTTTTTGTCTCGTAAGGGGACTATTGGAGACACTGAGGAACAGAGAGAGAGAGAGAGATGATGTGATGAGTCGCAGTGAGTGTGAATGAAACACTGAGAATCTGTGTCCTTCATTCCTCGGAAGGCAAATTCAGCCCCGTCACATTTCAAAAGCAACATGAGTGAGAATCAGCCGAAAACCACTGACATGATGACAAAAATATCCCAAAAAAATACAATATAAATGTAAATATAATGAAATTAAACTATTTAATGTCATATATTTGGGATTTATATGTCGAGATATATGTAAGCAATGTTTCCAGATCAGTTACATGCAGACTGGAAGATGATGGATTTTCAACATTGTGGATAAAGGCTGGAATTCTGTTTTTCTGCTGATGTAATCTAAACACTGACACACACACACACAACACTGTTTGTTGCGCAGATAAGTGTGTGATTCCTTCATAATCTTCCTTCCTCAATCCTGTTATTATATTTTGACAGGAGCCTGAAGGTGCTGTGGGGCTGAACATTGTGCTCTGTAACTTCAGTGTAAGCGTTTAATGCTAAAGTTAGCGTGAGGCTGTTGGATTTCACTGTAGCAGAATTACAGCACATTTGATTTGATAAGGACATGTGCTATGAAACAGGCTTAAGAAAGGAACAAGATTTAAGACAGAACATGTGGCTTTGTTCCTCGTCTGAAACAATCGTTATGTTCACACATCCACATGAAAAGCACAGAGCTCAAAAACACGCCGCAGCTTGTAGAAAAGACGCAGATCTCACACCCTGCAGTATTTGTTCGTACATTCAGTTAAAGCTGCAATATGTAACTTAACAGATCAGGGTTTAGTCTGTCTCCTTACACAGCCGTAAATATATAATAATGATTTATAATTTGAGCTGTCAGGTCAGATCACAGGAAATGTCAATTTGGCTTTGTTTCAACGTACGTTAAGAAAAGTAGGTAGAGTAACCAGCAGTTTTTTATTTTAAACAGAGATGGCGACAGAGAGGCAAAAGTTACGGATTGCAGATTTAAAGGAAGTATGAGTGCAGCTCCTGTCGAATTCTCTCATTTGGCTTCCAAGAATTTCATCAGAAACAGACTCATTGGTTCTAATCAGTCGTCTGTCAGGAAACGTTTGTTCCTTTGTTTCCGTTAAATCTTTAGAACGTGCGTCTCGTCTGCTGGCCTGCTTTTCCAGGTACGGAACTGCCGAGTGGGTTAAAAACCCATTTGGTGTCCCGGTGGACGCGGCTTCTGAGCTTCAGGTCAAACGTCCGTTCGTTAATGTCTCGCCCGTCCCATGGCAACCTGCTCCCATGGCAACGTAACTCACGATTCATTGCGCGCCAGCCCCCGTGAGCCAGGCATCCTGTAGAGGAGAGGTTAGCACGGTAAACACGGAATAATATAGAGGAGAGAGAGGCCGTTTGTTTGTTTGTCTGCTTGTTTGTTGTGTTGACTGATGTGGGCTCGAAACATTGCCTTGTAGTCAGACAGGTAGGGAAGAAAGACTTATAGAGGGGTCGAACTGCATGTGTGTGTATTTGTGTGTGTTTAATAGACAGAGACAGAGCGAGTTGAACACACACACACACACACACACACCTGACTGTGCAGTTATTCTTTCAGACAGTAGCCTGCAGGTTCCTCTACATCTGTGTGAGAACGAGCTGAAGAGACATAACCTGATGAACACATCACATGAGAGCTTTGTGATTGTGATTGATGGACCTGACACACACACACACACACACACACACACTCTATAAAATGTGGGTAGACTGTAAAATAACATTACAGTAAAAAAAACTATGTAATTTTTTGTACGTTTTAACCGGCAGTAACATGTTGATGTCTTTGTTTCTGTGGCATCACTCTGGGTAACCCATCTTTGGGTAAAGTTCATCTTTGCTAAAAGGTAAGAAAGTAAACTGTTGTGAGGTTCACTCAAACATGGGTAGAGGTGTAAACCGCAGCAGGACATAAGCGGCTGTAGTTCTCTCGCTCTCACACACATACACACACACAGACTCAGTGTATGTTCAGGATCCTTCACAGCTGCGTGTAGAAGAAGAGAAGGAGGAAAACACTTGCAAAGCTCAAGAGACTCTGGATGAAATTATCATGAGAATGACCAGCTGTAATCTGCCTTGAATAGAGCTTTTATTGTACTGTACCCGCGACTGTCAGCACTGGCTAATATTAGCTTGAGAGAGAGAGAGAGAGAGAGGCTGGAACTGAATACATCAGGAATAAATACCCTAGCTAACAATTAAAGTTGTAAGAACATTTCCCTAACGTTTCTATTAAATAATGAAAATTTTAAAAATTGTATTTTAAATGCTCTAGGAATGTTCAGAACGTCCAGTTTTTTAGACGTTGCTTAACGTTCCCTGTTAGCTGTGATGTCTTTGGGATTATCTGTCATTATTTACTCAGTCTTGTGTTCTTTACATCTTTATGGAAGATGTGTATCAAAGAAAGATCTGGAACAACCAGAAATGATGGCAGAACTTTCATTTAAAAGACCTGAGAAGAAAACACCTTTTTAAACGGGGATGTTTGGCACATGAGATCTTTGAGCATGTTATTTCTGCCTGCAGCTGTGCTGTTAATTAAAGACTGTATAATTTCACACCACACACACACACACGCGCGCGCACGCTTCTTCTCTTCCTGTCAGAGCGCTTCTCATGGGGTGCTTGTGGACTGATACACTCAGCAAAGGATTATGGGAAGTCTTGCTCCTATAGTAAATTTTGGGCAGCTTACACGAAATGTTCTCAGAGTGTTGGCTAACGTTCTCTGAAAGTAAGTAACAAAAATGTTGTTGGGAAAAAAAGTGTTGGGAAGTTCTGGGAACATTCAAAACGTCCAGTTTTTAGACTTTTTTAAAAGAACATTTCCTGTTAGCTGGAAATGCATGGGCTGAGACACAAACACAATGAGACGCTCAGACGAGGAAGTGTGTGGATGTGCTGGTTTATCCTGCACAGAAGACTGCTGTAGGAGCATTACACACAGTCATGGCGTTTTATAATTGCTGAAGTTCATGAGAATTAATTCTATCTCCTCTAATCTGGTTGAGTCACACCTGCGTGTGTGTGTGTGTGTGTGTGTGTGGAGGTGGATCAGCCGTGAGATTGCTCACAGGGGTTTTGCCCTAAAGCAAACGCTTCATACACATCATCTCAAATCAAAGACTTCTCACCTTGAGATGGCGTGGGAGAGACTGAGCGAGAGACACACAGAATGCTAAAGCCTTAGAGAACAGTGTTAAAATTAGCAACTTCCAAATGAACAATATATTTGCGATTTGTAACTTATTTTATTACTTTATTATCATTTTAAGTACTTCATCTACACTAAAGTAACTGAATAAAGTTAATTTTAAACTTTTGATAAGTTTAAAATGATCAAAAAAATTGTAGATAATATTTATATAGCTTTATCAGATTATATGTTTTTTTTAACTTGGTAGTATTTATTTCACAATATCATTTTGTCAGTATGGAGCAAACGGATCTGTCTAAGTACAAGTGTAAGAAGATATTTTGATCTCCAGTTTAAATACGTTACTAGTAAATATGTTTTGAACTTTTGACTTGTGATGATGTCACATGTGGGCGGGATCTGAGCGTGGCATGATCTTGTACCACAAGGTTTGACTGAGGGGAGATCTGTGCCTGTGGGGGTTATTGTCTTGTGATCTGCATTTGTTTGAGGAATTGACAGGCACTCTCTGGTGTGTATATGCGCATAAGGCGCATGTTTTGACATGCAGCCTCAGAAGAGAAAAGGCTGCTTGCCTGTCTGCTCATTCTCTCCACATCTTTAATTAACACATTGCAATTAAGTGCGTCTCTGGGGCTCGAGGAATAAAAACCACTTTTAAAGTTTATAAAATTATATTCACAGAACTGATGCTGCAAGTCCCTGATCCCAGATCTGCATCATGCTGATGACGTTCTCTCTCTGTCTCCCTTTCTCTTGCTCGCTCTCACTTTAATTCACTCACTCACTCACTCACTCACTCACTCTCTCACACTCTCCCTCATATTCACTCTTTCCCTCTGTCTCACTCTCTCTCTCTCTCTCTCTCTCAATATCTTTCTCTCACTCGTGTTCTGTTTGTACTTCATAACTTCCTGTAGCAGCAGGAAGTAGAGACATCAGTGTGACCTGCTCTGGCAGCTTTCAGGGTTTATTTAATAGCCAGTCAACCTGACGGCACTAATCTCATTTATTCTGCAGACAAACTTGACTTTTCTGCACTGAAATAACTCTCTCTCTCTCTCTCTCTGTCTCTCTCTCTCTGAAGACCCCTGCTGCTGTCGACCGCTCTTCTGCTGTCACACTGTTTAATGTGAAGTCATGCATGTGTTCTCCTGAAGAACGTTATGTTAATGTTTTCATAAAATATTTCTTTATGATGACATCACGATGAACAGGTGTGAAAGAGACAGTGGGAAGGAAACATGTTTCATCACGAAGGTTTTTTTTTAGCTTGTTTTTTTTTTAAAGACACAAACCTTCAGTTCATGTGTAACTGAGCTCATTTACTGTACGTCCTTCAGCTTTTGTGAGACATTCTTCTGCCAGACCTTTGAAGCTGAGACCAACCCAGTGGTCTCAAACAAAGCCTGACAACAAAGCCAGTTCCTGATGGTTTTGGTCTGGTACAGGTAGCAAGCTAGCTTTGAAAGCATAAGATCCTGCCCTCCCTTCAGGGAGCTCTTCAAAGCCACGCCTCCTCCAACACACATGAACACATCGTTGCATTTAGACCGAATGCAGTGATTGGATGAACATTTTATAGTTCTGCACCTTGCACAGAAGATATAGATCACTTAATGATTGCTATCAAGATGTGAAGAGACTCAACCAGCATAACAAAAATCACCTGAGCTGCCTTTAAACCTTTTTCCTCTAAACGAAATATGGCATAAACTAAAAAATGGACTAATATTATGAATGGAAAATATTACTACACGGACGCGTCTGTGTGTACAGGAGACACTTTTATATCCTCTTAGATCAAGGAAGCGCCGGAGACCAATCAAACTTATCAGAGCAGACGAGTCTGCTGAAGGAAGAAGGATCTCTCTCCTGTGCAGTGCTTTCATGTGTGCTGGACCCTGTAGAGACCAGTCACAGCCTGTCATGCAAATTCATCAATTCTCCTTCATCCCGTTCACACGGTAACCTACTGTAGCCATGGATACCACTGGAGGCTGCTGGGTTTATGAAGCTTATCCTGTTTATAAAGAAACGAATCAAACTGGATCAAAACAGAATCGTTTTTTGGGGGATGATTTTCAACCTAAAGTCAAAATCAAAACGTACCCTGTTTTCTGTTCTTTTTGTGCACAGTTACTCAGTTACCAGGTTATTCTAAAGAAAAAATATTAGTTTAATGTGTTCAGTCTATGAAACTGAAGCTCTCTTTGGCTGACATCACCTGGGCCTCACACGCTATTGGACAATGTTAACCAATAGACAAATAGCTATTTAGGCATTTTTGTGGGCTAATACATTAACATTGATATTTTAACTTGTATTCATGTATTCGTTTAGCGGATGCTTTTATTTGAAGAAACGTACATAAGAGAAACATCACCAGTGATGTGAGAAGGTTTGATTGAACAGGTCAGATGGGTTGTGATTCGTAAAAGCTGTTACTTGCTTTATTCACAGTTAAAATGGACGATCATGTGACACCTGGATATCCTCAGAGTACCTCTTTATATTAAATATGTTAGCCTCATGAATAGTCTGCTAAAATTGACAGCGATTGGGGAGAAGCGTTTAGCGGTCAGTGTGTGTGTGTGTGTGTGTGTGTGTGTTTCTGCTCAAAGGAAAAATCTGCAATATTTTTGCTCTTGAATACTGTGCAAATGTTTAAGGGCCGTGATTAACCCGGGATTTGGCAGAAACCCCGTGTGGAGAGAGAGAGAGCGAGGCAGAAGGCAAAATAAATGTTTAGAAATTATAATTAAGTGCTTGACATCTCTTTTGGGATATAAATTATTCATGTGTATTTGGAAAGAGAATTTGCATGTAGTGTCAGCGAGCGAGGAAGAGGCACTGGTCATGGGGCGAACAAATACTGTGTGTGTGTGTGTGTGTGTGTGTGTGTGTTTGTTTATGTGTTTGTGGTTGGTTCGTGATTTGTAAATTGACTGTAACTGACAGACAGAGTCTAGTGTCTTCCAGCATATAGAAATGAAGTAGAAATGATTAGTGTTACGGTACGTGTGCACTGAGAAGGCCTGTTATGTAAATGATATGTGGGCTGGTTCCGCATCACTTCCTGAAACAGTCATTTCCTTCCTTCCTTTTAGGATGTAACCAGCAGTGAGACGAGTGTGGCGTATCAGAACCCTTCAGCAGATGTTCTGTCTGCTGCTGTCAGATGAGACCGAAATAGAGTGACAGTCTGACTGCTCTCTTATAAATACAGATTCTTGTTAGAACCAAAAGAATGGTTTAGAGCCCTGATGTCATAGGAGAACCTGAAGTTCTCCTCTGGTTCTTTAGGAAACATGTACAGCTGGTAATTTAAAACAGTTTGGGGTTGTAGGAATGTTTCCCTAATGTTTCTATGATATAACAAAAATGTTAAAAACGTTATTTTGAATGTTCTAGCAATGTTCAAACTGTCCAGTTTTTTAAACGTTGTACTAACATTGTTTGATTGTAATTTTTTTTAATTCTGTAAAGTTTTTAAACATTCTACTAACAAATTAAGAGTAACGTTTTTGATATATATGACATGTAACATTAGAAAGTAATACTACAAGAACGTTTTTAAGAGAACTTTTAGAGAACATCACCTAGCCAATTCCATTAGTTAAGCTCACACCCCGTTTCATTTCCATGTGTGTTTTTCCTGAGTGAAAACAACATTCACTGTTACAGAACTGTAGGCTGGTTTATATTGATATAATATAGTGAGTACAGAGGGGAGAATGTCATTGTAAAAGTTTGTGTGACACTGATCTGCTGGGTAACATTAACCAAAAGCCTGTGAGACCTAGATGACATCATCTAAAACAGATTTCAAAACGTTCTAAAAATGATTTTAGACGATATTACATTTTGATGAAAGATTACAGTGAAATTACAACCCAAGAATCCTGTACTGTCAAAGTGGTTCTGTGTTATTAAAGATCTTTGTTTTTAGGAGCACTAGAACAGACTTCTAATCCCTGAAGTTCTCACTGTTCCTCTGGACTGTGTTTTCTCTGTGCTGGGAAACATGTTCTGTATGTTGTGTTCACATACAGCTCGTCTCTGAATTCTCAGCTGTGGCGTTCACACAGGAAGTGGAGTATCCTTGAACCTTCTGCTCGCCTGTTTGTGTGTGTGTGTGTGTGTGTGTGTGCGCAGAATATGATCAGGGCTACAGGCTGATTAGAAATCAACACACACTTTGAGAGGTGTGTGTGTGTGAGCTGTCAGTGGGTGAAACAGCTTCATTGGCATGCGCACATGAAGGCAGGTGTGTTTCTCATTCAGATGATGAAAGTGAGAGCTCTTCATTCAGTAGGTGTGTAAAGGGTTGAGGAGTTCAGGAAACAGAAAGCATCACTAAGTTCAAGATCAACTAGAATATATTCATATTGTCTTGGTTGTGATCTGTAAAAAAGGACGTTGCTATGCAGTTGCTGAGGTGTCTGGAATGGTTTTAGCACGTGTCATTGTGCTGTGCAGATGCTGGGCTGTTCTGGGTGGTTGCTGGGGTGGTTGTCAGGGTTTTGATAGGTGGCTGTTAGAGTGTGTAGTTGTGTCCGTGAGGAAATGCTTTGCATAACAAACTGAAGCATAAAGTGTGTATGAAGTGCTAATTCCCATTCAGCAGGAGTGTGTATGTGTGTGTGTGTGTGTGTGTGTGTGTGTGTGTGTGTGGGTCCGTGATCTTGCCAGTGTTTCTCAGACTTTCACAAACCTTTGATCTTCTGCACTGTCCTGTCAGGATCATTCTGAAAACATACAGAACAGCACACACACACACAGGCACGAATGCACACACACACACACACACACACACAGGCACGAATGCACACACATACACACACACACACAGGCACGAATGCACACACATACACACACACACACAGGCACGAATGCACACACACACACAGGCACGAATGCACACACATACACACACACACACAGGCACGAATGCACGCACGCACGCAAGCGCACACGCACGCATGCAAACACACACACATGCACACGCATGCAAACACACGCATGCAAACACACGCACACGTTTTTAGAGCTATCTCTAAAGGATTTTATCTGTGAGGATTTTGTGTGATTTATTGACCCAGTACAATCTCTAGCCTTTTACTCAAACCTTAACCATCCCTTACCCTAAACCTAACCTTAACCTATTTCTAACCTTAAAGCCAAGTCTTGACCCTCAGACAGCTCTTTAACACAGTACAACTGAACTGAATGTCTCTCTCTGAGCAGTATAAACAGGTGGAGCAGTACATGTCCTTCCACAAACTGCCGGCGGACATGAGACAGAGGATTCATGATTACTATGAGCACAGGTACCAGGGCAAAATGTTTGATGAGGAGAGCATTCTGGGAGAACTAAACGAGCCATTGAGAGAGGTGAGGACATACAGATGCATGCTGGGAAAAATGCACATACACAAAACACACACGTACAGTTTGTCTGATTTTTGATGATTATAGCTGTAAGCAGAGCCCTGTTAAAGCTGCAATCTGTAACGTTTTTGTGGAACATTTACTGTAGAGTCTCCTTATCTGACTGATTCACATATTCAAGTTTATAATAATGATTTACAATCTGAACTGTCAGGTCAGATTTCCTGGAAATTGTTAGTTTGGCTTTATTTGACTTCAACACACGTAAAGAAAAGTACAAGCAAGTAACCTGCAATTTCATGTTTTAAACAGAGATGGCGACAGAGAGGCAAAAGTCACAGATTGCAGCTTTGATTAGCCAAAACAGTCTCAAAACAATAGTAAAATATGACCAGTAGGCAACCCATTATTAACATTTTAATGTTTTGTGTTTCAAATTGAAGTTGTGTTAAGTGATACGCCACTCTGATTGGTCGGGACAGATGATGTCATATTTCTTCCTGTATGTTCCTGCTTTTTGATTTGCAGGAGATAATAAACTTTAACTGCAGGAAGTTGGTGGCGTCCATGCCGCTGTTCGCCAACGCGGATCCTAATTTTGTGACGTCAATGCTCACCAAACTTCGCTTCGAGGTCTTCCAGCCCGGAGATTACATCATACGAGAGGGAACAATCGGAAAGAAGATGTACTTCATCCAGCACGGCGTCGTGAGTGTGCTCACAAAAGGAAACAAGGAGACCAAACTGTCCGATGGGTCGTACTTTGGAGGTACGGAGGCACATATCATAATACAAAAAAATGACTTGTGGTCATAAAATGGTCATCAAAACTGAGCTGCTATAGCTGCTTCTGAACCTACCAAACCAGTGAAGAATGTGACTGATATTTTCCCCCGAAATCAAACCAAGAAATAACATTAAGATTTGTTACATGTGATTATTTTTTATGACAATGAATCTCATGAATCATTCTAACAATCTTATTTTTTCATCAGTGGTGGAGTATAAAAACTGTTTTTAACGTACAGAATTTTGAGTATACCGCAGGAGATCTTTGTTGTTCTGAATTTAACTGAATGCAAATTTAAGTTTTAGAAAATAGGTTTGTCTGGTCGTTATGACTGTATTAGAATCGCGTAAAACATCCTGATCCAGTCGTAGACATTCTTATAGGATTGTTTTACACCAGACGCTGATTCTGAATGTAATGTGACCCAGATTTCTACACTGGTCTCAGAATCTGTTTCCAGAGGAATAATGACTGAACAGCTGCATCCGACCCAAACCTAACAAAACCTCAAAAACATTCAAGCGGAAATAACTGCATTAATGCCCCAGAAACAGGCCTGTGGATCTGTGACTGTCCTAAAGCTGTACACACAACTGGCCAAAAAGCTTTTGTTGGGCCTAATCCATCATTATGAATATTAAAGCTGGAAAAATGCTTCAGCTCCACAGTGAGTGTGTGTGGGTGTGTGTGTTTGTAGAAACCATCTGATCTGTGTGCGGTTGTGCATGTTTTTGTGTTTGTGTGTATATGTGAGTTGGCTGCAGGCTGCATAGTCAGAGGAAATGAGATCTGACAGAGCATAGGTGAGGTCTGCGAGCACAAATGTCTACAAACCAATAAACAACCTAAATATAACTCTGTGATAACATCAGTCCGGCACACAGCACAGCATCCATAAGCCAGGAAATAACCTTAAAATTCCAGACAGTCCAATAAACTGTCAAAAAAAAGATCAAATGTGACATCAGTCCATCATACAAGCAGAGAAACCAAACAGAGAAGATCAGACAGCTGTAGACTCCACACAGAACTTCAGCTCATGTCACTTCCACAGTTTCCTTCCATTGACATGAAGTGGGTTGCGTCTAGCGTGGTGTTTGTGTGTTAAGCAGAACGAGATCAGATCCACTCTGTGTCTAGTGATGGAAACAGTGTCATACTGCACAGTTAACATAATCCACACACACTCTCCTCATGGCAAATCATTCCAGTATCCTGATCTGCTGCCCCAGCTAACAGTCTTCGGTTGTGAGAATGTTTCCCTAGCGTTTCCATTACATAACAAAAACCTTGTTTAGACATTGTATTAATGTGATTGCTCGGTTATAAGAAGGTTATTTAAACATTTTTTTTTTAAATCTGTAACGTTTTTAAAACATTCCACTAACAATTGAAACATAATGTTTAGGTATATATAATATATAACGTTAAAAAAGTCTTCTACTAATATTACAGCAAGAACTTTTATCATAACTTTGAGAGACTTGTAGAGAACGTTCTGAGAATGTTTCCTGTTAGCTGGGGCTGGACTGCATGTGTTTTATTTTGATGAGTCACAGCAGCACAGGTCAGATGAGACACATCACACTAATGAAAGCCCTGCAGTGGGCGAGAGACGGAGAGAGAGAGAGAGAGAGAGAGAGGTCACTGCGACATCACACAAACATTTTGCAACTCATCTGGTGTCAGTGTCTCGCCTCTGGCCGACATTTCAGTGTTACATCAAACTCTAAAAGAGGTTTAGCAAACGCTGACATATTCCCAGCTGAAAGGTGAATGCTCACAGGTTTCTCTTTTATGGCTCAGGAGAATTACTGGAGCTCTCAGTAATGTTTCCTAGATGTTTCTCCTAAAATCTCGCCATATCTGAGCAGAAGAAAGTGTGAGACAGGTTGAAATTTCTTTTGCAGCTTTACACATGTGAGATTACTAAAGTCTTTTCTTTTTAGAAGAAAAAGTGGAAAGTATCGTCAGAGGTGTTCGTTAGCTCTGTGTTTATCATGAACATCTTATGAAGATTTTAGCCTGAGGTGAAGGTGCCAGTAAGTTTGTAAGGCTTCTTAAATTCAGGACCTTTACAAGAGATACAGATGTCAAGGATTGTCTCATTATATATCTTCTGTCTGCTGTTCTCAGATCTGGTCTGAAGATTTGAGCAGACTGAAAGCTCTCTTCAGCTCTGGCTACTCAGAACACACGCTATAGATTCTCAGCCCGAGTCAATCTACACATACACAGACTGTATGACTCAGAATGCAGAGTGTGTATAGATTTTTGACACAAAAGGATTGTGGGTAGCAGGCTGACCCAGTCACCCAGCTAACAGGGAACATTCTTAGCACGTCGCTAATGTTTTGCTCTCAAGGTTATTAAAAACATTTTGATCATATATTAAAAATCCTATTCTTAAGTTGTTATTGGAATGTTTTAAAAACATAACTTAATACAGCGTCTACAAAACTGGACGGTTTGAACAGTGCTAGAAATATAAAAAAAACATGTTTGTTACTTAATGGAAACTTTAGAAACATGTTCTTACAACCTAAAATAGTTTTTGATATATATGATAAATAAAGTTAAAAACATCCCACTAATGTTACTGCAGAAGAGTTTTTGATAAGAATTTTTTGAGAACATTAGCCAACGTTCTGAGAACGTTCACTGTTAGCTGGGTTGTGTTTGGCTTTTTTGTTTTTTTGTTGTGATTATCTGAGGATGTGTTCAGAAGGAAGATGTGATCAGACGAGTGTTTATCCAGCTGACGAGTCTAATCTGCACATACAGGTTCACAAGAGGTTGCGTGTGTTCAGTTACTCTAAGGGGGTGAGGAAGCTCAGTGTTAATTCTGCAGGGTTTAAAGAGCTTGTCAGATGTCGGGCAGGTTTCATTCAGAAACTGTGCGTGTGTGTTTACAGGAACAATGTGAGACGGGCAGAGTGGATCATTTATGTTGACAGATATGTGATGATGATGCTATTACTGTCTGACTTTCTTCTTTTCTGTTTTAATCCAGAGAATTTATTCAGATTTCTTTCCCCGAGACATTTTACATGATGATTTACAGTACATGCGAGTAAAAATTTTGTAAAAATATTTTAAAATAATTATTTTTAAAAATTAAACATTTTGTAAAAATAAAAAGTCCCATTTCATCCCAGGAATCCATCCAGACATTTGATTTTGGACATTTATTTATGTAGAACAAGTATTGTAGTTATTTTATGTAAACTAGCCTAAATTGAAGACTGTATAATGTCAGATTTAGGGTGACTGATGAAACAGGTTTCATGAGGTTCAGCCTTAGAAAATACACAATCTTTCATTTATAGTAGATGTGTTTTAATTTGTATGAATTTATTTGATATAAGATTCATAGAGGACATAATGAACAGTTATGAATGAGAAAACAACTTCATAATGACATCACTGAAATGCAGTAACAGCTTGTAACGCTGATGTGTTGCTCTGTGTTCTTTCAGAGATCTGTTTGCTAACGCGGGGCAGACGCACGGCGAGCGTCCGGGCGGACACCTACTGTCGTCTGTATTCACTGTCTGTGGATCATTTCAATGAGGTTTTGGAGGAGTATCCTATGATGAGAAGAGCGTTTGAGACTGTCGCAGTCGATCGCCTCGATCGCATTGGTAAGATTTCTTCTTTTACATTTGAATCAAAATGTGCAGAACACAACACACGACTGTATCCCACAATGCATTGCACTTCAGTTTTTGGCTTCCATTTCTAGTGTTATCAATGAAATGGGGCTCTTTTTTTGGAATCAAAGATGTTTACACTTAATCTTACACTTAACTTAGTCTTTTTAAAAACACTGTTATGTTGTATATTGGGTGTATCAGCTGCACTGATGGTGTTTGCTGTTTGCTGGGGTTGTACCAAAATTCGGCTCTCTGTGAGATTACAACTCCCCTGCTTCTGATTGGTTAATACACTGAGGACTCCCCTGCTTCTGATTGGTAAATACACTGAGGACTCCCCTGCTTCTGATTGGTTAATACACTGAGGACTCCCCTGCTTCTGATTGGTTAATACACTGAGGAGGCTGCTACATGGTTGGTCTTCATCTGTTAAGCCCACCCCACACCTAACAATAGTAGGGACAAAGGTGGAGTTGCAATTTCATGAAGTGCATACTTTTAAGAATACGCGTTTCTCTTGATATGCATTTACTATTTCAAATACTAATGATAATCTGGTTTTCACAAATGCTTCGCACCCGTGTGAAGCATAAACTGACTTATGAAACTTATGAAAACATAAACTCAGTGTGAACTCTCAGGTGTCTCTTTAATGTCTCAGAACTGACTGTAATTTCTCTGTCAGTGTCTCGGGTTTCCTGCTGTACTGAGTCAGTCAGTCTTGCTCGCGAGGTCTCGCTAGCCCACTGTGTCAGTGTCGCGGCTGCACGTGGTGTTTATTTCTCTCGTCTCGTCTGTCACTGTAAACACTCAGCGTCAGCCCGCTTACCGCGGGAACAGCAACTAACTGAATCATGTTAATCACGATGTGAGACTGAGCTTATTATAGAGCTGAGCACAGTTCATGTGTTTCAGTAGATTTTAACTTTATATTTGTTCTGTGAAGGTCACGTTAAAACTTATTTGTACTCTCTAGAATTTTTGCTAAAGAAAGGTCATATTTGAAAAGAACAAAAGGATTCTGTCTTTTTTAATCACTGTGTCTCATGAAAACACAAATCTCATAAAACATGTCGAGAATGTCTTATTTTTGCACATTTTTTCAGTGCAACTTATTTTCATGACAAATTAGTAGATTGTATTATATTTTTAGAACTCTTTCACTAACACCTCAAAATAAAATGTCAGTTTTGAGTATATGAGAGAAAATTTATGTTTTGATGGTCCTCACAGCCGCTCGCATGAAATGTGAGCTGGACATGTTTTGTGAGATCACGTCATTAGGACTGAGAAATGAAGCAGAGCTGAGGGGACAGTCTTTAAAAGCTCATATCTGTCTGTCCTGATTGGAGATGAGAAGTGTCTGATGTCTGATTACAGTCTTAAGTGATGCAGTCATTACCAAACATAGCAAAGTGCCCTCTGACCATCCAGACTCCTGTATATCAGTCCTGTCTGAGTTTGAGGTGCTGTGTTCTCTCTGTACTCTCTGTTATCTGTGGATGAACAGCAGCAGTCAAACACAGACTGTCTGTCTGCAGGAGACTGTGTGTCTCTCTGCCCCCCCCCACCCCCAAAACTTAAACTTTAAAAACGTTGTAATGATTTTTTTGAGATGACAATAAAATGTGAAAGCAAACGTGTTCACAGGAAACTGTCTGAGACTTTCAGATTTGCATGTTTAGCTTTTTATTTTGGCATCATTTAGCTTGTTAATTCACTGTGTTGTGTTTGATTTTTCTGTCATTAGGAAAGAAGAACTCTATTCTTCAGCATAAAGTCCAGCATGACTTGAGTTCAGGGGTTCTGAATTACCAGGAGAGTGAAATTATCCAGCAAATCGTGCAGCACGATCGTGACATGGCTTACTGCGCCAACCTGATGCAGAGTCCGTCGCCTCCGCCCCCTCCATCACCCACCCCTGTCATCTGGGCTCCCCTCATCCAGGCTCCTCTCCAGGCAGCGGCTGCCACCACATCCTTCGCTATTGCGCTAACCCACCACCCTCATCTGCCCGCCACGCTCTTCCAACCCCCCGTTTCAGCCCTGGGCCCGAGGAAAGATCCAGCCGGCCATTTAAAGAGGTTTCAGTCTGTGGTACAGAAGCCGGGAGACCTCGGATCATCTTGTGACTCTACGTTCAGCTCTCCATCAAAGCCCAGGCTGGAGGTTGACACGCCTCTGCTGTCCTCTCTCCAGACGCCCAGCAGTAACAGTCAGCAGGCATGTGCCAGCAGCACTTCGCCTGGACCTGATGGGGTCTCTTCATTTCCATTTGAAACCTTCTTTTCATCTTCAAAATCGGCGACATCCAGTACCGCACAGCTTCATTCACAACCCAGACCCAAGCAGCCCATTCTGCCAAACACCCCTTCCCCATCAGGACACATCCCCAAAGCGCCAAACGCAGGTGCTCCGGGGGAGAGTTTTGGAACTTTGTCGGGGGGTCCATCTAGGGGCTCTTCTGGTGGGCTTGGTCCCACAACAGGGATCTTGGCTACCAGCTCGTCCAAAAGCAGCCCTCTTTCCACAGCCTTTTTCAGTCACGCCCCTGGTCAGATGTTTCACGGTCAGTCCCCACAAAAACCCCCTCAAACACAGCCATTTGCAGGTGTAGGGGTCAAGGCTTCCACCCACTTTCACACACCTCCACCTGGATCTCCTTCTAGCCAGGCCCATGATAGCCCTGCGTCTTCCCAGACTCTGTCCACTTTAGCCAGCCTTCCATCCAGTTACCAGTTAGAGAGATCAGCGCTCGCCTCACTAGCTCAGTATGGTTCCGCCAACACCTCTCCCTGCTACACCCCTGTAGCCCCCAGTCCAACCATCCAAAGCCCCATCACATCCAGAACGTTCCAATACAGTAACCGGTCCAGTACAGATGGCTCTCACAGCTCTCTGGTGCCCCAGCCCTCATGTCCCGGGCAGCTCCCGGGTCACCACGCCATGGGGACAGACTCTCCGCTAGGGCGTTTTTATGAGGATTTAAATATACTCTCCAGTTCACACCCATCGTTAGCTGTGGAGGGAACCCAGGCCCTGGGCCGGTCTTCCCCCAGTTACTGCCTTTCTCCATATTCATCACCAACACTAACGCCCAAACCCTGTAGCTCGGTATCAGGGCACATGACTTCTCCCGGGTCACGAGCCCAGACTCGCTGTATAGGGACACCACCCGCAGTTTCCCTCCCGCGGGCATCCGGCACCCATCCGTCTGAACTAGAAGCTCCTCGCTCTAAACTTCCCTCAAATTTGTGAGGTTGATCCACACCCTCCTGTGACCCCACCTCCTCTCCCCATATATGGACTCCATTATCTTCCTGTGTGTGGCATTTAAAACGTTTATTTGTTTATCTCTGTATCTACACTGTGTTTCATCATTTTAAATATCTAAATATTACTGTGATTTTACTGAGGTAACTTAGAGCTTTAGATTATAATGTTTGTTTTGGTTTGTTCTGCTTCTTTTTCACTCATGAATATATATTATATATATGGAATTATATATTTAAAAATATGTTAATCAGTCTATAGGAGGGTGTGAAACGCTACTTATATTAGAACCTAACGGACATTTGTTAATTTTATAGTAATGCCAAATGAATCTACACAGAGTTTGGTGATTTTAACGGATGTGGGCAGCACACAGACTGCTGTGCAGGAATCTATGCACTCACACCTGCATGTACAAACAGCTTTTTGTGTGTCCAAAACAACATTTAGCCACAAAGACCCTAATGAAGATCACATATTGCTGGTCTGGAATCTATGGGATTGTATGAAAGGATATTTATTCAATATAAACTTCTGACGTCTCTTCTGATGTGGAGAGAACATAGAAAACCAAAACGATTTTCAGGCCATGTTGTTATGTTTAGTGTTTTGGTTTAATCACACTGTACTGAGATCTGCATCGAGTGGCAGACCAACTACATCAGTTCACTCCTGTCTTCCTGGATCATGTGACGTTTTAGCCCTGCAGAATGTGTATGTGTGTGGTTATGTGTGTGTGTGTGTGTGTGTGTGTGTGTGTTTATAGTTTATGGAAGTAGCATCAGGTGAGATTTACTAAAGAAATATTTGCCTTTTCACAGTAACACAAGACATGGATAACTTTCCTGCATTGCTTGTTTGTATTGTTTTGAAGTAAGCCAGTACTAAATCACCACAATTCAGCAGTTTAGTTAACATTAGCCAAAGAGCTGCTTAAATGTGTTTATCTTTGTTTGTTGTTATATTTAGCTGCTAAATGATTAACAGGAAGTAAAACTGAATGGATTTTGAATGTGAAGCGATGGCACATAAACTATGAATTTAATCAAACCACTAATGGGCAGAAGATAAACTCATCAGACCTCCAAACACACACACACACACACACACACACAGTCCCTTAAAGACAGATAGACTTCTGTGAGGTGACTTGACTCTTGGCCCCGATTTCTGTTTATGGGGACATTCATTAATTTATTTTAAATGTTTGCTCTATTAATATATAATTGGAAAAAAATGTCCATCATGATGTTAGGTTTCAATGTGTAAATGAATGTGTGAGGGACAGTTTATGTTAAGGCAACTTTTGCCTGTGTGAAATTTGCCACCACAGTCAACGTTCTAGGTGGTTGTCAGGGTGTTGCCGCGTGGTTAATAACGTGTTTTGATTGGATGTTTGTTAGGTCAGATCACACGTTGTGACTCTTCCTTCAGTGTGAGTCTATGATGTTTTTTGTCTGTTTTGTTATATTTAGAGTTCAGGTTTGTTTGCTCATAACTCTGAGCAATAATATTGATACTCTTAAAATTAAAGGTTCTTTAAAGAACCATTTCTTTATATTACACTTATATAGTCTAAAGAACCTTTTTCTACTACAGAGAACCTTTTGTGAAACAGAACGGTTCTGCAGTTGTTAAGGGTTCTTTATGGAACTGCACAGCCAAAAATTGTTCTTCTATGGCACCTTTAATTTTTGAGTATACTTGCCTTCTTAAACACCACTATTAATTCGACGAGAGCAAGAAAAGATGTTTAAAATAGTTTTACGTGAAGTGGGCAAACCAGGCAGACCAGAATGATCAATCCAAACAGCCGTGTGGTGTTTTCTTCTGTAACGCACATGTAGGAAGTCAAGACAGGTTCTTTCTGACATTTGTTCTGTTTTCCTCTGAGGCGAATTAGAACTCCTCGTGCGTCTCAATGCGGAGACGGCCGTCCTGCACGCACACCTGAGAGCGTCTGACCCGCCGAAGGTTTAGAAGTTGTGAAACTCCTCAACTTTTGAGACGTGAGTGAGACAGGCAGGTAGACGTGAGACAGGAAGCACAAATGCATCCAGACACTGATGTATTGAGGAGGTGATGTGGGCTGACTGGCAGCCGGGGCCCGGCAGGTATGCACGGCCCCCCGTAGGCCGATCGCGATGATGAGAGGTTTGTTCTTGAAAGTCTTCTGAGACATCATGTGTTATGATTGTTTCTTAGAGCTCAAAGAAGGTTCTGGACAGGTATTGATTGTGGAGTTTTTGAAGTTTTCTTTGTGACAGTAAAACAACAAACACAGACGACAATGAGAGAGAGAGAGAGAGAGAGAGTTGTGTATCATGATAGAAAAACAAAAGGAGAAACCAAGGTGAAAAATTATGTTCTGATCTTCACTAATTAGAGAATGTGCCAGTTTGGATAATATCACAACTAACAATTTTAGGTTATAAAAACATTTCTGTAACGTTGCCATTAAATAACAAAAATGCTAAAAATGTTATGTTGAATGTTCTATAAATGTTCCAAGCGTCCAGTTTTTAGACGTATTAATGTTATTGCTTGGTCAAAAAAACGTAAGTCAAACAAGTTTTTTAAACGTTCTGCTAACAACTTAAGACTACCGTTTTTGTATTATATATAATGTTAAAAAAGTTTTAATAATGTTACTGCAAGAACATTGAGAGAACTTTTACAGAATGTTAGCCAATGGTCTGAGAACGTTCCGGATGTGACAGATATTTCTTAAAAACCGTTCAGATTTCCCTGATTAAGATTTGCTGGTTCACTTTATTTCAGCCTCACGGTTAGTTGTGTTATGGTTGTTTATGGGTTGTTTGTTAACTGAACTCTTATGAGGAAGGCCACACACACACACATACATACACACACACTATTCCCTCAGTGATGCAGAGATTTGTTCTTCTCTGGCCACAATCCACCTGGCACCATGCAACACTTCAGTGTTCACTAGACTCCAGTTGGGGCTGTTTTCTAATCTCACGTCTGTTGTCTCGGTGTGTTCACAGTCATCGTGTGCAGACAGTAAGAAATGAGGATTACATTTCACACTTACCGACTGAACCTGCAGGTGTTTAACAGACACCATCATCTCTACTACACACAAACTCATACTGAGAGCTGTGACAGAGGGGTGGAGTGACGGGATGCCCGTGTGGGGCGTTTGAAATCAAACTGATACAGGGTCATGTGTGTCTTTAAATGTCATATCATATGAACAGCAGTTGTGGCGTGTGTGTGTGTGTGTGTGTGTGTGTGTTTAGTGGGGACAGTATTAACACATGTTTGGAAGGACGTGAGAGTGAGTAAAGAGGAGAACATCGTATCTTTAATGTTCATTAAAACACAAAGAAGCTGCTGGAAACAAGAATCAGGTTTGGAGGCGCTCCAGCTGGAGACGACCCAGCTAACAGGAAACATTCTCACAACATTGGCTAATGTTCTGTAAATGTTCTCCCAATGTTATCAGAACGTTCTCGCGGTGAGGTCAGTGGAACTTTTTCAACCTTACACCTAAAATGTTCTTCAAATGTTAAAAATGTTTAAAAAAGTTTGAATAACTCCTAGAACGGCTAAAGACCCGGCCTTTTGAAGCTTCCTGCAACAACAAAATAACGTTTTTGTTACTTAATGGAAACATTAGGGAAGCGTTCTTACAACCTATCATTGTTAGCCGGGTAGAAGCTGGTGCACACTGTTCAATCAAAGTTAATAATCAAAGGTCTGGAGTTTGAGTCGCTGTGCTGTTGTTTGGTTGCCAGCAGACGTATCATGTAGACTGGAGGGTGCGAGATGTTCCCTCTGCAGTTTTAAAAGGTAGTTACTGCATCGTGTTGCCACATGTTTGCAAAACCCAAACGAATCTCCGGTCATCTCTGTGGCTTGTGTCACCTCACATCAACGTCTGTCACTGGAACTGTCATCTTCCATCACTGTCTGTGGAAACATTAACATGTTGTGTGTTTTAACAGGGTGACAAACTGCTTCTCAGTGCCTCTCATGCACACTGTAGCAGGAGCACAATATGTTCCCAAATGACAGATTGAAGAAATTTTACAAGTGTTTATATTAGTTGATGTTTTAGTGAAGTAGCTCTGGGTGAGAGACGGTGATGTGTTCAGTAAGAGTATTGAGGGCTCAGTGTTTCTAAGCACCCTTATTAATTCACTACACTGTGTTTTTGGTATTTTAAAACAAATGTTATTGTTTCTCTGCATTTATTTTGGTGTTTCTAACATACTATGTGATGTTCACTATATGCTCAAAATATCTTGGATTATCTCTGGTTCTTTCTTTGGGAAACGATCATGTTAACATGAATACACTGGACAAACTATGAGGAACTGTAAGGAACTGAACCTCTTTAGTACTGTGTTCAGGACGATGATGAACACAGTGATCTAAACATCAGAGCAAGAAGAACTGGGAGATGAGAAGGTTTTTTTACGAACTGTGGAAAACAGCAATAAGTGTCACATGAACGTCTTTTGTGTGAAGTTTCAAAGGCGGATGAAGATTCTCTGCCTGTTAAGGTTTGGTTCAGGACAGACGGACGGTGGACGGAATCTCCTACAGCATCAATCAAAAACCTGGATGGACGATAAGCACACCAACTGGATATTACAATATTAATAAAAAATTAAGAATTATTCTGCGTCCGTGCACTGTTTTGTAGCTGTTGTTTCTCCAGAAGTTTACACACTGAAGGTGAGGCTGTAAATCTAGCATTGCAGGGACCAATTACTACTTAACAATCAACACTTGAGATGGAGTGTGTGGGTGACTGCAGACTGCCCTTCTCTGCCCCCACCATCTGTGTAATTACACCTCCACACTGACAAGCTCTGCATCAGATTGTCTGTTATAATTATGGAGGATTTTCCTCAAGTGACAGTGTGGTAAATGAGGGAAGTGAAGGAGATTGTGTGCATTTGGAGACTGGTTAACACACTAACCTGCAGGAGTTAAAGGCAGGGTGGTTGATTTGTTCCAGAAACATTTTTTGTTATGCTAGTTGAAAGTCTCTTCACATTCTGATAGCAATCACTAAATAAAGAGCTCTACATATAATCATATCAATATATATCTTCTGTGGAAGGTGCAGCACCATAAAATGATCGTCCAATCATTACATTCGGTCTGAATGTAATGATAGGATGTCCAACCTGTCTGTCAAATGATGTATTTTTATACCTCCACTCACCTTGCTCACACACAATCTGTTCATGTGTTTTGGAGGAGGTGTGGCTTTGAAGAGCCACACCTTTTGAAGGGAGGGCGAGAGCTTATGCTTTCAAAACTAGCTTGCTTTCGCTAGCCTACATTTAAACAGAGGCATGAGGTCAGAGATGTTGAGTATCTCCACTTATGTCTTCTGTTTATTATCTGCTGATCTTTAAGATCACAGACAGCAACACCACACTGATCTCACAGGAAATACAGCAACAGGAAGTTGAAAGTCATGTCACCTCACGAAACTGGTCCCTTTCAAGATTTCACAAAAATTCATTTGAATGACATAAAACACAGAAAAGACTTTAAATGACAATATATTAAGTATACTAATAAAAAACGCTGTCGATTTTCTTTCGCATTGTGGTCAATTCGTCACACTGGGACAGTTTTTTACTTACAGAAAAGACACAAATTGTACATGTGCCAAAAAACATGACCCACATGAAAAGCGTCACCACAGTTTACACGTGATGACACGGGCTTCCCATGGGAACTTATGTGGGATTCACATCATGTCACATCTTATCACGTGTGTTTCTGCACATGTGAAACTCATGTGTCTTTTCTGTGTTGTCAGGAAAAAAAACGTTATACTGTCAATCAGCAAAGCTACTTATTGAGAAGATTATGATGGTAATACATCCGATCTGGGGCTTGTTCTAAACACTGTTCTTTATTCCTCAAGTGAAGTGTGTGCTTCAGTTTAAACATTTTTAATTAAGAAGCAAATCAGGTCACTTTAAAATTTCATGTTGGCTTTCAGACACCATTCAGAACTCTTGTTCTCGGGTCAGTAACCCAAATTCTGCTCCTTCACGTGTCCTAAACTAGACTCTTAATAACTGTGCTTTTGGACTGACGGCCGGCTGGGCGGCTGCCATCTTCTCTGGAAGCGCTCGGATAATCCGTTCGAGGTCGCTCCGGGTCAAACACTAAAGTAATTAATCCCTGTTTCTCCGTCTCTGATCCGGACCGGCGTTCCTCTCCACTTTTATGTTCCTGATTCCCTTTTTATTTCTCATCTCAAGCGCAGAGTCTCACTCGTGATGTTCAGAATAAAAGCTTCTTTTAAATGAATTTAAATGTTTTTATGATATTTTAGGCTGTTGGGGGATCAGGGGAATTTGACCCTGTGGAGAACCATGAATATATCAGAACAAACAGACACCCAGCTAACAGTTTTAAAATGTTCTAGGAGCATTCAAAACATTTTTTTAGACGTTGTATTAATGCTATTGCTTGGTTATAGGATCGTTACTCAAATATTTTTTAATTCTGTAACATTTACTGCAAGAACGTTTCTGATAACTTCGAGAGAACTTTGAAAAAATGTTTAGAGAATGCTAGCCAACATTCTGAGAATTTTGCATACTGTTGGGCAATTCCCACTTGTACTTATTGTGATTTTACAGTGGTACTGTGTTTGGGCTACAGTCTTAAACAAATGTGCTTCACAATGCCATAGAAGAACCATTTTGGCTGTGTGGTTCCATACAGAACCTTTAACCTCCACAGAACCTTTCTGCTTCACAAAAGGCTATGTGTAGTGGATGAAGGTTCTTTTGACTATAGAAAGGCAAGAAAGAAATGATTTTTTAAAAACTGTACGGTTCTCTGAGGAACACAAATTTTTGTTATAAAGAACATTACGTTTTAGAGTGTGGTGTATAATGTTCCCCAGACGAGGTCACTGGAGAACTAATCTGGATATCAGCATCAGCATCATCCATTAACAAACCCACATCAGCCACTAATATTGTAGATGTTCAGATGATCACTGGAGGAAGATGAAACCCTTCATCATGCTGATCTGTGACCAGTGCGAGTATTTTATTTTAGAAAATGGTCAAAATTCCCTTTGACATTCATAATCTTCTATAAACGCCTCTTTTTGACTTGGTATTTATTTCTATATTGTTCAGCATGAATTTGTGCCTCTAAACAGGTTGGAGACAGCTGTCGCTCCTCGCAGCTGTCTGTCTGCCTGCCAAACAGCAGGAAAAGCTCTGTCTCTCCTCTAACAGTGGATGGAGTGGAATTACTGCAGCCGTCCATCAGTGTTATGACTGTAGGGTCAAAGACATCAGTTAAAAACAGGTTGAGGGGCTCTTAACCTACTTTTGAGGATTATACGTGGACAGCAGTGAAAGTGAGGACAGGAGAGCAGATTTTGACTCATCTTCTCCTCAGACCTCTGACCCTCACAAATGCTGTTTTCCCCTCAGAGATCACAAACTTCTGACGTCTGTGTCCAATTGTGTAAATGTATTAATTCACTGGGGCAACAGGGTTTCTGAAAACGCTGAAGAGTCTCGTGTTAGTTTGCAGACTCGTAGCACTGCAGATAGATGCTGTGACAGAAGACCAGCTAACAATTTAAGGGTTGTAAGAACGCTTCTCTAACGCTGCTATTAAGGAACAAACATGTTGAAAACATTTTTGAAAGTTCTATGAACATTCTCTCCCTCGCTCTCTCTCTCTCTCTCTCTCTCTCTCTCTCTCCATATGGCTG